>JAQIXW010000279.1:0-36273 GCA_034700685.1 Willowsia buskii
AGGATATATATGTGCTGGGAGTCAAAGTTACATCATGCACCTTTATATATGGAATGCACTCAAACAATAATCATATATTAATCATATTTTTTTTTAATATGTAGATTTTTATGATATACTTATAACATATTATATACTGTTTACTTAGCACTGAACTGTTTACCGTCTGCTCCTGGTTGTTCCTTGAGTAAGAAACGACGCGTGAAGTGATTTCAGGTGATGTGAGCGACCAACTTTCCCACATCGTCCACCTACGTACACTTATATATATTTATATATGAGTACATAATATACTTTCTCGACATGATACACTCACACGCATAAAAGCCATTTCAAATAATAAGCTTTTCATTTAAGCTATGACCGTGTAGCTAAAGAAATCGAAATTGTTTGTGTGCAGAGTGAAAGCACAAGGGAGAACTTAGCAATCCTTCTTCCTACACGAACATTTTATAACAAATATCATATATTACAGAATACAAGTACATATAGAGTACAAAACATCAAATATGCATTATATGTGGTTGTTTAAACGAGCAATGAGGAGTTTATATTATGCATACAGCATTAGCAAAGTGATAATTTAAAGCACGGCTTCACATATGCTAGACTTTTTAATTATTTGTAATAAAAATTAACCTTGCGAATATGTATTTGTTGACATATTATTCTCATGGACTTTGCAAGAAGACCTCTCCACTATACGAAAACTCGTGCCTTCATTTTAACAATGTGGAAAAAATGAAATTCATGTACTATATAGGTTATCACATTAATTTGAAGTGAGACGCTTGAAATGTAAATACAGTTTTGTTTACTTATGAACCCCGATTTCGCAAGAATCCCGTGGTAGCGTCTCAATTGACCCCATCTCACTTCATCAGTGCAGTACACTTTTGAACATAGGGACACTTATTTCTCCACATTTGCATCCTCTGAAACAATGGTAAAAACTATAGTAAAAGGCACAGTCCAACCCAGCTTGCAAATCTGAGGAAGTTGATGTACATTTAGACAAATGCACAGCTAAATAGCAAAAAATAGCAATATTTTATTGTTATGGGAGCGTAGGTGGCATATTATGAATGGTTCTGTTAGAACAACGGCAGCAAATATTTAGGTTTTCATTCATTTCTTTTCTAAATTGTGACCTCAAGAGGTTTTTCATGTTCATCTACTCGAAAAAATGCGGGTCAGTTTTGAATGTAATGCTTTTCGTAGGCGAAAGCAAATAAAAAATATAATGAAATGTGTTTTATGAGAACAGTATTGCGTTTACGTTACGTCTTGTAAATTTGAACTCGCTCGAAGGTAATGTTTCTCATGTACTAGTATTTACTATAGAGTGAAAGTAGATTGCACATAAGATTTACCTGGCTGTGTTTGGAATGTGCGGTAGATGATTTTCATGATGCTCACGTGTTAGTATATTAAATGCCATAAAACGACCACTTGTGATAACTTCGATATGCAATACTCATTCATGAACTCTCGATGGCTTAGACCGGACATAATTCGGAGGGCGTGAACACTAACTATATAAAAGTATAGATGATGAAACTAGCATATATTCGCCAGTTCCTCTGAAATTTTCTTATTGTTATAACTTTCTTTCTTATAGTTATTTCATATTGAAACTCGAAATTGTATGCATAATATACAAAAATACAGGGTATAGTTTACGTATGTATGCATGGTTTGTTGCTTTATAATAGACAAAAATGTCTCATTGTTGCAATCGTATTACTTAATCTAGGATACACATAAAAGCTGTTACTCTTCAAGTAAACAGTAGGAAAATTACGTAAGCCAACTATTTGTCTATAAGAGGGGTTATAATGGTGCGGCTAAAAGCTGTGCAGCAACCAACGCTTTATGATTTTATTAGTCAGCCAATTCATAAGAAGATTGCTGCAAAATTAACTTTGTAGTTTACGTGCATCATACAGGTCCTTGTTTGAAATAAAATGCTTTATAGTTACAACGAAAAAACAACAATTAGACAATCCAAAACTTGTGATATTTAAACATCAATAGCAAACGAAATTATATTAGCACTTTAACCCCGCATTGTGTGGCTAAAAGTTGTTGTAATCAATTCTCTCACTTGATCTCACAGACGGACATACAAACAAAATTTTTCATCTGCTTAATAACATACATGGTGTCTTTGTCTTACCTTGTGGAAGCCTCGTGGTATAGGCAATTTAAATAGCACAAGGAAGATAGCAAACGCGTTTGAAGTTTGAAGTTATGTATGTAGTATGTATGTAGAGGATCAAAGAACATTACTTTTATCTTGGTCATGGCTATATATGATTTACCAAAGAATTTCCATTAAAAATGAAGTATGCTATTGACATACTCATTTCATCTACACTAATATGAAAGAAATTAACTGGTACCGGTATGTATCTTTACGTATTGTCTCAAAAAATGAAAGAGAAAAGTTTCTGGGACCCACTTGATTGTTTCTTTCTTGAAAAGGAAATGAGTTTACATGACTCCGACTGTAAAAATATACATATTGGCTTATTCCAATATTGGAATGTGAAATTACGTGGAAAATTAAATTGGTGTGTATGTATTGGTATCACGAAAACGAAAGCTTTGGGTGTAAATTTATTGCTCGCGGCAAACAGGTGCATTTATGATATGGAACCATATTATCAATGCCGGTACCATTAGGGTAACATATAGTGCACTTACATTTTTAATGCAAAGTAGCTGTCTCTCCTGGTGGCAGTAATGATGGCTGATCAATTCAACTTGAATTTCAAATTTAATAGATTTAGACGGATTTGGGATAAATGCATTATCGTTTGCGTCTTTCCTTAAAAGATTCGATTACAGAGCTGAAAATGTCTGCTTGTCGATGTGCAAGACACATGAATGAGTCACGTAATCCTGTTTGATAGCATGCAGCGGTACGAGGCTTACATTAACCATCTTTACAAATTGCTTTACGTATAGGGAATTTTTCTTTTCATTATGCGTTCCACTTTACTTTGCAAACTTAAAAAGCTATAATGTATTTATGTGCGCTTTGGGATACAATGCTACCTTGAACAAGCACTGTACTTGTTGGAACACACACATACACACATCAACAAAATGCTATCCTGTGTGAGTGTGACACACCATTCACTTTACACGACATATTTGCACTACCGGTGTAACTCCCACAAGAAAAATATGAAAAGAAATAAATATAATAATAACTTGGGTGTTTTGCTGGAGAAGGAGAAAATAAAATCCTAGCCATAGCCGAACACAACGGCGAGTAATCTGCCTGTACATAATAAACAGGCAGGAGAAAATGTGCAAAATATCTACTGCCGTTCAGAAGAGCTTTTATTTTGTACGTAATCTACCTGCCTTGTATCGTAAGCATTTTACTCCTGCTACATGAAGTATAAAAGGAGCGAAAATATTGTTTAGAAAATAATGCATCATATGAAAACAGATTTATAATGAAAACTTTAAGAACTACGCTTTTTCATGGTTTTTGGGCACAAACTTTTCATCTGAAGTAACTCATCTAACAGATCACTAACTAACGAGTGTATTGCAATTCGTAACTCTGACAAACAGACAAATCAGCGGCATAAATAATACAAAAGCCTGTCACCTTTTGTTGTCTAATACGATAAGTATTCTGAGCACACTTCATTTTGGTGGATGAATCTAACCAACTTATAGTTAAAAGCAAAACGTCACTCACGCTGAGAATGCATGAATTGTTCAAATTCGTCTAATAATAACATATTATTGTATACACATAATCACAAGCCTTAAACTAAAAATGCACGAAAAAACTAAGAACGTACTAGGCACTTTTTCATCCGCACGCGCTTTCACTCAAATTCATGCATGCTTTCCTTTCTCCTGCCATGTGCATGCATGATTTTTTTACATGTATTCATTCGAAATGAAAACTTATCCAATATCCAACATTCTATCACAGCACATGTACCCAACAAGTCATCATGTATTTTTTTCAAGATAGGAGGTTTAAAAACCCATAGAGAGCCCTTCTTTTACGTTGTGCTTGTTTTTATATTATTCAATAATTTGAGGATGGCGATGATGATGATATCCATAAAAATATAGTTTCTGGTACACCGTGTATCGTTGTTGCATTGTCGTCGCTGTACTCGTCAACCACAAGAGGAAAACTGTAATATGCTGTGGCGCTTTTTCAGGCACTTTCACTTCACAGTGTGGTTGTGACCATAAACATGAACATGGTATCACCATCATCTCGTTTACTAGTTCCCTTTCTCGTGGTTCTCCTTTCGCCTTTTTGTCGCCTGACGTCCACCACCATTCATTCTCATTTTATATTCAGACACGCATACACAGATACTTTATACCTTTCACCACATAACCAGTAGTATTCTTTTAGAATCTTAGATAGTTCAGTGTGTGTGTGTACCTTTACAACAATGTGTACAAATTTCCATGTACTGTTATACGTTGACTGCTTATTATGCACTAACAAATGTATTAACTTACTGCATCCTATGCGGTTCTCCTTCTGTTGTGCATTATTACTTTGTGGTTGAAAAAGGAAAGGAGGCATTTGACCGGCCAAAGAGGAAGACAGATAGGAGAGAAAAAAAGATGTTTTCTCATAACTTTCCCTTGAGGGTTTTGCCGCAGGCAGTTTCTTCATAACAAGCTGAACAGCTCGCTGCTGTATTGTTATCAAAGTATGTGTCAACATCTTTGTTTAGGCTTGTCCTCATGAATTTGTATATACCTATACAGTTTCTAAGAATGTAGTTTTTGCCTGGAGAACAAGTTGAAGTGTTTGGAAAGAATCTATTGAACAAAACATATGCATACAGTATTCAAGTTATATAATATTCCTTCGTTATCGTTTCTCGTCGAGGCTTGAACTTTTTCTTAACACTTTCAATTTACAAGTGAGCAAGCGTTTTGCTAACGGCATGCTGAATTGGCTGTTTAAAATTGCAAGAAAAGCAACACAAAAGAACGAAATAGTACCTCACTAAAAAATCATTTTCAAGTCAACCTCAAGCATGTTGTTAGATCCATTTGAAATTTAAACAAACATGGAACTGTTTGTACGCATGTGGTTGTTTATGATTTCATTGATGACAGGCAGTATCAATATCCCGCTTTTTGCCAGAGGGTACTCGTTTTAATTAAAGTTTGAGTGGTTTTGTTTGATTGAGCGAATGATTTATAGCAAAAAATGTCAAAGCAATTGCAAGACGATATAACATGAGCCGAGAGGAAGTACGAGTCATACTTTCATTAATATAAAAAGCTACCGCTTACATACGGGATGTGGTCACATCAAGGGCAACAGAGTTATTACTACCAGCATCATCATCAACAACAGCAAAACTTTCAAGAAAACCAGCGGTTTCGTCATCACCTTCATCACCAGTATCATAAAAATCATAAAACTTGTGGTGACACCAGTGGCGAGAGCACATCTGCAGAATTTCAATTCGACAGTGACACAAGAAGGTGTAGTAGTGCAAGAGGAAACTATGCTGGTGATGGTGGCAGCAGAGAAAGTAGTAGTGGCAGTGCTAATAGCAGTAGTAGGAGCAGCAATGGCCCTTTTCGCTCTCATCATCGCCACCATCAACAGCAATATCAACGTCACCAGCGGAGATCAAGTGACACTCTTAGCCACTGGCCGAGCTATGAAAACCACTTGAACCACTTTTACTACTATTGTTACTACTATTATGGAGTTGACAGTTGGGTGCATTGTGATACGGATGATGATGAGATTCCTGGGCCAAGAAATACACCAATTTGCTCTTCTTCTTCTATTTATACAGGAACATCGGAAGTCGAAGTCGACGATGCAGTGGATCTTCAGAGGAAACTGGAGATGTACAACTCCATGCTGGACGAGGAAACGAGAGCGGAACAGGCGAGGAAACAACACCAGTACTACATCCAATGTGAGTGTGAGTACCTTTCCTGTTCTTTTTTTCTGTGTTGTGTGTCTGTTTCTTTACCCTCCCCTGAAAAAGTCATCCTCATATATTATGCAATGCATAGGATTTATAATACAATTTTACATTGCGTGCATGCTTTCTACGATTTCTTTGGTAGAAGTATTTCTTTTCAGTATTGCTTTTACAAGGTTTATCTGAGAAAATTAAAACTGCACGGTGCCTTTTTCATTAAGCTTGTTAACATGCTAAAAAAAACGCAACAAGACGAGCAAACCTCATTAAATTTGTCACTTCGTTTTTGTACAAACTGTTCATAGTGAATCATGAAGCATGTCAGGAAAATGTTGTAATTTTCATATCAAGAAAAGCATGATGCATGTATAATGATATTTTTGCTTATTAACAAATTAACTTTTTACAGCGTTAGACTAGGCATTTACAGCCTTATTTACTTCGTTATGCAGTGGTGAAAGCAAAAATATATGAAAATTAGTAACCCAAAGGCGGATTGAAGGCTTTAAAATATTATGTATAGCAGATGGATCCAAAAAGTATGTGTAATTACAACAGTTATCAATTATACATCAGTGTTTTTCATCATTTTCAGCGTACCGGTTATTTTCAAATTCATTGATAGGATACAAGTAATAGACAGGCATAGGCAATAATACCATTAAATTTTTGTGTTTAACGGTAGGTTAACAGTTTGCCGTTTTTATATTCCCACGAATTGCAGTCAGCAGTGTGATGAAAAATAAATAAATTATTCAAGTAATACTGTTGCATGTTCAAACATTTTCCCATAGAAAGTGGTATTAAGATCTATAAATGCGAAAAAAAGTAATGCGCCTGGCTGAAAAGTTAATCTCAACAAAAGTTTCGTGTGTTGATAGTCGAGCAGTTGGGAAGATGTACGACTAGCTACATCTGCAAGTATGTGTAAGTATGAATGAGCACAACTTACAATATACTCTGGTTGACTTTTACAAGTCTCCATATATCCGGATGACACGTTTCTCCACTCGGGAAAGTGACTTTTACTTTTTTTTACGAATTACCTTCTCCAAATCATGTATCTTTATCTCAACAAAACAAGAAAGAAAGATAAAAGTGAAAAGAGCTTGTGACATAGAAAAGGGAAAAAATGTGCACTTGCAAAAACTTTTTGTTTCCGCTCGGTTGAAAATATTTCATGCATACCTATAAGTATAATGTATTGAAGTGAATGCTGGCTTGTGTTTTATGCTATTACGTGCTTTTCTATACTTATATTTCACTTATTATGGCTTTATGTACTTTCTGGCAAATATGTATAGAAAAAGATGAGTATGTGGTATGAGAAACAAAATATAATATAGGTATGTAGATATTTAGCATTTTATAACCGTCACCTGAAGTACGTTTTTTATTATAAGAAATTGTAGAAACAAAAGTTGTACTTGATATAAAGTATAACTTGTGAACTTTCATGTCGGATGTAAAGATAGAAAAATAGCGTTTATGAATTATACATTCATTTTCGTTGTATTATCTTTGAAGATGTGTACATTGGAATCCAATATCAGGGTGTATTATATTCAGAATCATGACTTCAAAAGAAATCATGAGGAACAAAATACGGAGACATTTATTTCGAAATCAGAAAATTTTACGCAATTTTATATTGTCCATCAAAGAAGGCAAATTGTCCTCTATGATATTTGAAGGATATGCTCACGGAAGCTTTTGAATTTCTCGTAGTGTGGTGACGCAAAGGAAATATAATATACAATGCTATATATAGCAGCTCTGTTAGAACCATGAAGCAGAACAATTTTTACACAACCGTATGTTACGTATCCATGGTAAGTTTACAATTTTCAAAATGGGTTAAGAAGGGAATAATATTGTACTTTGTATATTTTCATTAAAAAATATACTACCTAGTTTGATGACTGCAAAATATACATAAGATGCGTGTGGATTAGAAGTTGGAACAAAAAAGCAGGCTGAAACTTTATACATAGATACATATTTACGATTATTTGTTGGTTTTTATCTCCCTAAAGATTACTATTATTATAATAATCCCTATACTTTATATACATGAACGTATGTGTTTTGAGATTATGAAATATTATTGTGTACTGTTGTGTGAACTCTATCTCTATCTCTTCTAGTTCTTTCATCTAGATTGTTACTTTTGAAAATGTGCGTTGTTTTGTTTAATGCACCCCAGAGAAAGAAAGATTATGAATACATAAACGGCCAGGATAGGATATAAACAGCACACCTATACATTTCGGCATAATAATATGCGCTTATATATACAGAACCAGAAAATGCAATTTGTGCGGTTGCTCTTTTCCTTAAAGAATGAAAACCCTATGTATTTGTATATTGGTTAATGCAAAGTAACCAAAATAAAAATAAGGTTCGTATCACTTTGTGATAAAATCCTACCAAACAAGCTTTGTCGCTCTTGCTCACACGTTTTATTGCATTTATCTTTGATATGCAACGAAGAAGAGTTTAGTATTCATGTACCAGTCTGAAAGTTTAAATTGCATGTAAGGCTTAAACCTACCAAGCAGATTTTTTCTTAGTGAAATCAAAAGGATATTCTCTCGATAAAGCCCATCCGAGCCAATTTTCTATAACCAAACTCAACAACGATAAAATGAGATTACACTGTGTATTTACAACATGTATACACACAAAAACGGATTCTACGATGATGCATAGCCAAAAAAGCAAAAAATCTTAAATAAAATACCTTAATATCGTAGTTCAAGGGATTTGCAATACCAACTTTCCAATGTGTATAATATGCTTGTACTTTCACCAAGGGAAGAAAACATATACTTAGGTATGATACTTTCGATAATCCCTTTTCTATTTTCCCTGTCCACCAATACTATCTTTTCTACAAGATGTAGGTATTTCAAGTTTCAGAAAGCCTTCTACCTTCGATTTATGTATAATCGGATAATAGAAATGTGTACAATATGCACTATGTTAGAGTAGTCAATTTAGCCTAGTTGTCATCATGGTCAGATATCTGAAGTAAGATGTGCAAGTTTTTATTGGGGATTCCTGTGGTTGGAAAATGTGGTTAACAGCAGGTAGATAGGTCTTCATATATGCCTTATATTAAACCTCATATAATGTATATATTTTTCTTTGTCTTCTTTTCTCTGCAATTGAGATTTCATTTTTTCAATTTGAAATGTTGTCAATGATAATAATAATATCTATAGTATTACGCAGCAATGCGGCAGTATAGATAAAAGCACGTGTGCAGTTGAATACTAACAATGCCTACAAAATGTAGACTATACACTATACACTTTGTAGTATATAAGCTTTAGCTTTGTTGCTTTATTAGCGTTTACTCACTCACATGGACGAGACTTGGAGACCTAAAAAGACTACGAACAAACGTCCACCATATATAGGAAGTGGAAGTAGAATGTAAAGGTGTTTGTACACTCGTTTTAGTTCAAGAGTACTTTCACATGAGGAAAGAGACGAGTTCCCTTTGTCGTAAATTTTCGAAATCTCTTAACCTATAACTGAACCAATATACCTACATACATATAGTTTGTTCTTTTTAAAGTATACTTACTTATTGTGCACCTAGAAATTTACAAAATCACATGTTTCGTTTGTACACTATGTAGTTAGTTTGGCAACAGCACACATGGCACTATGGCACATGTCAGTTTTTTCCTCCCTGTTGTAAATCACTCGTTGAGCGGCGCAAATTTTATTGCGAAATGAAATTTTCAAAAACTTTTTTTGCATAGATAGAAACATGAAATATTACGGAGATCTACGTATGCAAATATGGAGCCATATAGTTCAACTGGTATTTGGCCATTTTAAGTAAGTGGGATGAGGAAATAAATGTATTTTACGTGATGCATACCTATACAATACATACTTCTTCATTTCAATTCTAAAGTTCAGTTAAGTTTATGAAGTGGTGGAGGTCAAATTGTTCGGTTTTCTCTTTTACCCTTCTCAAATCATCGAGCAGGATAAATTGCAAAGAACCGAAGCACGCAACGATCCAAGAAAACTCCTTTTTATGACTTGAAAATGTTTGAGTGTTTCTTCAAAATAATATTCTATGGATCTTCGACTCAATGCATTCTTGTTTCCAAATTTACCATGTACTATAACATAAATTGCGTATTAGTACCAACCACACTTTGATATACGACTGTATGCAAAGAGAATAGGAAAGGGGAATGAATTGAGGAGGAAAAAACATCCTTGTACCACAGCTCACTTGAAATTTCAGGCACGCATTGACACACAATTAATTATCTCTCAGTTTTCCTTTGTTCCTCTGGGATATTCACCGCGCACTTGCCTTGGCCTCTCCTTTTCTTATTGTTATTCGCTTTTTCTTCTCTCTCCTCCCCACTTACATATTCATCTTCAAGCATCCTTTTCACAACTTTACTTTCACCCTTGCTTGAACATTTTTATACATCGGTAAATCAAGCCCCTAAGAACCTTGTAGCCCAGTAATGCATTGCTTTCCTAGAAAGAGAAAAGAAATTTAACCTCTGGTGGCATCTGGTGTGGTGAATACTATGTAACCTACATTGAGATGTGTTTCTTTACATGTGTCCTTTACAATTACATGACACATGCGACTGTTCACAGTTCGACTTTCTCTTTAAATATTTTTACATAATATATGTCCCTGACCTTATTAAAAACATCAAAATTAGTGAGCAACAAACATGAGTGTGCAAAAAGATTCGTAATAACTATAAGAAGTCTTAATATTAATTAGAATTATTGTCAGGTAGACATAAAATGGATGTATTCATTTTACTTTAAAACAGCCGGAGTAAGTGAAGACAGCGATTACACATCCGACATTAATTACCCAGTTGGCCAGCACCCCAACTCATCAGCGTCCCAGTTCCTGTCCGCAGCCAATCAGCTAACAACACCACAGAGATCGTTAACATCGAGTAGAGAAAACTCTTACGAGAAGGATGATGACTACAGAACAGTTGGAAGCACACACGATCCCTACCAACCACCGCCATACTCAACAGGTCATAGAAAGCAACTGCCAACCGTCCCACCTCACCCTTCCAATCATCGAAGTCACGGTCAATCGTCCACCCGAACATCCCATAGAAATAGCAGCAATAGTGGTTATTGGGATGATCAAGGGGAAGCAGCCACGACGGAAGGGGATCCTCTGTACTATAATAGTAGACCACAATCCAATTACAGACCTTATAGGTGCGCACTTAAAATCTCAATTATCCTCTGCTGTCAATAAATCAAATTTATGGAAATGTAATGTCATTATTTAAAATTGCATTTTCAGCACTACCTAACCAATTCTTTTAATTTATACTATTACAGCTCATCATCTTCGTATCGTGGTAGAGGAGAGTCCTGGGGAGATGATGGGTAACGTGATACAATTCTTGTTATATGGCTCATGAACATGAATCATGAATGACTTTTAAAAATTAGCATTAGCAGTAGTAACTGGGAGCGCTTCTAATGGAGGAGATTTTTGAAATGGCAGTTGTAGGAGTTATATAGTGTCATAAATATCTCCATAATTTTCTTTCGTTCAACTTTATTGCAGATATGGTAAGGGAGACCAAACGCTCAGACAGTATAGTGATGGTTATGATGACGCTCAAGACTACAGCCAATCTCCTCGCACCTACTCCAAAAGACATAGTACTTACAAAATAAATTTTTTATGTTTTTATTCTGTTTTCATCTTTCAAACATATATAGCTCGATGATGTGGTTTAGTGTTGTAAATAGCATTCCAAATGATGTCAGTTCCATACAACCACACTTTGCGTTTTTGCTTTATTTGCGTAACATTTTCATTACCACTGCCTACTACGTGATCGAACTGGAAATGAACGTTATGCTGACGAGAGGGTAAAATACAACGAGCCCAACTTTTTTTTTTGTGGTGAAGCGCTGATAATGAAAGACATGTGGGTGTACGTGTATCAGTTTATGCGAATATTCTTTGATCGCTCAGTCAGCTAGCAGCAGCGGAAGCATAAAAGAGTATAAATAAACTTTTAAATGACTTCCGTCAAAATCATTGGCCATTTTCATTATTAATTGCACATAACCAACAACCAGCGTAGATTCAGTGATGTCGATAATTTAATCATTCGTATTGAAGCATCCACACGCCTTCTCAAATATTTGATTTTTATTTCTACAATGGGCACTTTCCCGTCGTGTCTTCTCATTGTCTTAAATAAACCATTTCCTACTTCATTGGTGGACCATGAGAATCGAATTTTTCGCCTCAGTGAAGATTTTATACGCTATTTCTCCAACTGCGTACTTACTACCTGGGAGGCAATGCGATGCCCAAAAGCAAATGAAAACGAGCTCTCTATTCAGTATATTTATTCGCAATTATTATAACCTTTTTGCAAACAGTAACTTTTACATGGGAAAACACTGGGCCAAAGAGATATAAAGAAAGAGATGAGTGACTTGAAATAAAGAGAAGGAAAGCATACAGAAATACTTTATTCTAGTCACGAGTCTTTCAATGAACTTTTTTCTCAACAACAGGGACGACGACGGAGACAGAGCTACATGCGGACAAAAAATGTCAAATGGCAATCGACTAAACGTAAAGCACATGAATGGCACTGTGTATAAATGCAAATTGATGAAATTGAGAAAGTTCCTTTTGGGAGTGGGAGCGACTGGGGAAATGAATAGGTTTTTGTTTGTGAAAGCAACTTGCAAAATGAACGGCACACAAACTTCTAGCTCTGATTGAAGTATAGAATCAGATTTTTATTCCTTTCAGTTTTGTTTACTTGACCGATTTTCGTTCTTGCTGAAAGGCTATCAAATCATGAACAAGCTTTCAAAAGTTTGTGCTGTCAATCTTATCGTGTCCCATGAGATAGTGTGTAAATATCAACAAACTTTTTTTCTCCTTGAAAATATGAGGGAACTGACATTGCGGAAGTTTCGATACTATTTACAATTCTACAACCATGCACGACGGAGTTTCTCTTTTTCTAAAATTGGAACTTGTTTTGAAAAATGGGTGAAAGATTTAGATTAGCCTACTAATGAAATGAATGCGATGATCTGAAACTTTTTTTTTTTTCAAACCAGAAAGCAGTAGCCGTCGGGGAACGCCAAGCCTCGAAAGACAATACACGAGGTATCACGGTCATGATGATCAATATGGAGATTATTTCAGTCAGGAAACAACGGATCAAAATGGTCAAACAAAGCAAACGCCGAGATACCCCTCTGATTCGTACTCATCCACGTCGTATCAGCAGCAGAACTTGTATAATGCTCAGAAAAATTCGGTCTATGATGAATACTCGGATCAGTACGGGTACAATAACTTTGAATAAAATAATTTTCAAATTTTAATGAATTATGAATAAAAACATGTGAAGCTTATGTATGTTTGATTTTTTTCCGTTTGCAGTGACTACGGGTCTGCAGGGACCATTTGTAATGATTACAGTATAGCGTCGGTAGACGGGAGCGCACGTAATGATCAAAATTATGTAAATGACACAAGGTGCGTTCAATTCAAATTTTATTTTAAACAAATCAATTTCTAATCAACACAATATATGAAACATTTAACTAAAAATAGGATTAATTTGTCTAGCTACAGTGATTACGGTTGGGGAGGAGAGGAAAACTCGCTTAGGGACCAGTACAATCGCACTAACGCCGCCGCCAGCTCAAAACGAAGTGGGAAGGAACTGCCTCAACTCCCGGTGCCGCCACAATCACAATCCCAACAAGTTTCCCCTTACGCCTCCCAGTCTACCGTAAAGGAAGTGTCGGTATCTTCTATGAACGTTCCCTCAATAATTGCCACCCAATATGAAGACACGATCGTTGCTTCCACTTCCGCCACGATTCCCACAACCTCCAAAAATGATCGTTTGGTTAATTCTCACGATTATATCAGCGACCTTAGCACGTCTGTTGCCGATGAGAGCTTTTATGACGCTGTTAGCAATACAACGTCTTTATATGACAATTACTCCACCGCTGGTATAATCACAAGTACCACTACTGCCAGTTATGGTGTTTCCAAAGCCGTTACGTCAGTCGTTGATAGTAGCAGCGTGTCCCAGCACGACCCGCTCCTACAGTCTCAACAGCAGGATCCACAGCAATACTCATATGAGAATCAAGTTGGTTACGAAGACTGGCAAAATTATGGTTATTATGATGAGTCTGGTCAGTATATTGCGTATGACCAGTCAGGCTATTACGATGACCAAGCAACAATAACGGAAGAAACTGTCGGAAGTGCTGCTATTGTTGAAACAACCTCCGCAGTATCTACGACAGTGGTAGCTTCAACAGCAGCAGCAACAACAACTTTCGCCCAACAGTCTGAATCACTGCAATATTCTAAGGACCAATATGACCCGTACTCAAGCTCTGTAACCACAACGGCACCCACAACCACTTCCGCAGTGTTATCTGGCTCCCTTCAAACGACAGAGGTGCAAGTTCATAATCATCAGGATGATTCTTACGGACAATATGACAATACTGAGTACTACGATGCGGAGGGTGGTGAGATGATGCAAGTAGATTACGGAGGATACGAAGGATTGACAAATGAATATGGAATTGGGTATGAAGGGGACTCGTATGGATACACAGACCCAGCGTACGACCAGACCAGTATTGAGCCGAGCCAAAACTTAAATGACAAAACAATTTCCACTACCAAGTCCAATATAGAGTACAATTATGCATATCAAAGTGCCGAGAATCTGTCCTCAACTGCTGCGTTCGACAATGCCCCCTCATCCGCTCTTGACCGGAGTAATTCAGTATCTCGCAGGGCGAGTTTCAAGCGACAGACTTCAACAAGAGATTATGGTTATAGTGAAACAATGGATTCCACATCACTTAGTCAGCAATATATTCACTCAGCTAGGAATAGTCTTACCCCCGCCGCCGCCGCCGCTACCATTGGAACTTCCTTCCCCCCACCCGCAAGCGTTGCCAGTACCGCTCCACATACATCAGCTAGTACAACACTTCCAATAAATAGTGGTGCCGCAGCCGTAGGTGCTGCTGCTACGGCGGCGACAAAGCTCACATCTGAAATTAAGTCCGCGTTGCCACAATTGACGTCGTTGACGAAAGCAAAGACAGGAGGACTCTTTTCCAGTGGTTTCTCCAAACTCGGCTCTTTCGTGTCAAATGCGGCAGAAAAAACAGGCGTTCCCGTACCTCCCATAATTAAAGAAGCAACAGCAGCAGCCGCTGCAGCAGCGGCTAACTCAGCTGCCAACGCCAACAGAGAACTAGAAAAGACAAATGTTGAGACTGCCCAAACTATGCAACCGCAGTCTGTTGTTGCCAATCATGTGGATATGACACATGGCAAATCTTCCATGCAACCGGGGACGTTCGATGAATATGGAGAAGAGGGATGGGATGGACAGCAAACTCAAATGGACCATCCCCGTCATCTGCAGAATCATCATTATAATGACGCTTATGATCAATATGAAGGGACAGAAGAGGGTCCCGAAAGTTATGCTAGTGGGCCTGTTCACATGGACTCATTGGAGTCTAATGTATCGGAAGGAGGGCGAGATCCAGAGTCCACGATAGAAGCTCAGTACTGGCAAAAGCAGAAGGAAAGAATAGCCAAGCAAAATTCTATGGCTGCTGTTGACTCTGACGGTTTTTATGACCAGTATGATCCATATGATAAGCGAAAAGGCGTCTTCCAAGCGACTGAGGACGCTCCACTTCCTCCAACCGGGGAACAAGCTCGGCAATTTAGCAAAGAAGAGTATGAAAAACAGCATTCTCTTGACAGAGATGAATGGCTCAATGAGTTGGAACGTCAGGCTGGCCGTCCAGGACACTTGAAACGAGGGGAAACTTCCGATATGGGGATGTCCTTTGATCGGGGTGACAGTTTAGACCATCGCCCACCTGATGACTACGGAGATGAATTCATGGATGACGCATTGCCGAGATCAGCGAAAGGATCCATAGACGCTTCAGGTGGCTTCCCGATGGAACCTCCTCTACACAAAGACGAAGCGGAATTGGTAAGGGTTGATGATAGAAAGTGTTCACTGGAGATGGCGCCAGAAAAGGAAAAGGGATCCAAAAGCGTTTCTTTCGAGGAGGAACCACCAAAGGCGATTCCGGAAAGGCAGACGAAGGGAATGACACCACGGGAGAAGTGGCTATGGGCTATAAACAGGATCCAGCTTGCGGTTAGTTTCTTTTCAAGTTTAATTATGTATTCTGTAATTATTATTTACCTAGTTTAACATTTTATGCTTTAAGCTTAGGTATGTCCTGTGAATGTTCACGAATGAAGAATTCATTATTTAACTTGCCGCTGTTGTGATTTCATGCGTTACAATCATGCTGTTTTATTTGGTGAAAAAATCATTCCCTGTTTTAACTGCTTGCTACTACTTTGTGGACAAGATAACATTCTCTTATTACCAGAACGAAAGTTAGCATTAGAATACACGGTAACATGTCGCAATACACGAGTAGATCACAAGAAAAGAAGCTACCAACATGTTGCGAAGAGCTAGGGAAAAGAATGCGTGCGATTACGTAACATGAAACTATTCGTTATGAAAATATTTTCACCGCATGAGAAAGCGAATTACAAGTTTACAAGTATTAATGCGGAACATTTTTAGAACGAAACATTCTTACACGTGTCTTTGTTTTTTATTATATTTTGTGCGCAATTACAAGTATTTCAGGCATCATACTTGTTCTGACAAAGCCACTACTACCAAGTAAATTATTTATTAGCTTGACACTCCAATAAAACCAAGAGATGTCTTGTGAACAAAGCTTTAGCTTTAAAAAATTGAGAACCTTTAGATGGTTTTGATCGCTTATTAACTTATTAGAAGGTCACATACAATTTAATTTAAACACTGGATCATTTTAGCAAGAAACCTCTAATATAATATGAGTTCATTCTGAAAGTTACTCTCGGCTAAGGGATGCATTTTGGGAAAGAATAATTTGTATTTCTGCTTCATTAGCGATGATGGAAAAAACAAAAATAATCTCTTCAATGCAGCATTGTACTCGCAGTCCATATATTTTCATCAAATGCTCAGCAAGACAAAAGAAAGTTGGAGCTGAAATAATGCGGATTTGATTTTTCGAGTGGGGAAATGGAAAATGAAATGATGAGGCATGTATGTACCTAAATTAAAAACACAATGCTACTCTCACTGATCTGTGATGCCACTCATTCAATGACTCTCATTCTTTCTCTGTGCTGTACACATACAACAAGTATTATAGTTGCAGATGTTTGTTAAACCTTGACACTTCCACCTCCATAATATCAACTTTACTATTAACATTCTATGCTTTCTTTGTGTTCCATTCGCCCAAAATTATTAGTGTCGAGGTCAACCTTTGCTTTACCTCAGCATGGGTTTACCACTCACTAGTTCACTTCATTGTTCATCAAAATACCATATCGTAATTGTCTCTACGATGCGGAAAAAAGAAACATCCAGTAACTCAACACATCAAAGCAATAATAGCTATAATACAACAAAGGGCATTATGAGAATATAACTTAAGTACGTATTATTAAGCTGTGAAAATGATATGATACTTTTTATCCCAAAAACAAGCTTTTTGTATCAAGTCAAAGAAATGCATGTATGAGCAAGCCATAATATATGGATAAAAACGACTCAATATGTATTAGAATGCATATGCATATTTTGCATGACAGCAGCTTAACGGAAAATACGACAAAAACATGAAAATAATTTTATTTGTATAAAGCTTTCACTTTCTCTGCTTTCTCCATCTTTCTCTTTGGGCGTCGTTTGTCGCCTCATGCTAAACAATCCTGAAAAATGTTTGGACGCAAAGTGAAGTGAGTGGAAGTAGTGGTCTATCACGCAGAGTTCTATATTTCTTATCATCATCACTATTTTTCGTACAACCGAACAACCGAATCGTATACCACCGCATGTGGATGAAGTTAGGTCGAAACTTGGTTGGATGGATATTTCATTTAATTCGTAAATTTCATTAGCACTTTTACCCCTTTCAGTGCACATTGAAAGGTGCCGTATACAGTAAAATATGGTTGTGGTTTGATATTTTCTTTGTGAGTTGCTAGTTTCCAAGTTTCTAGTAGCCGTTTCTAGTTCCCCTCTGGGTTTTACGAGACTCATCTCCATTTTTACTTTTGTGTGAGGCTACTAAAATCATGAGGAGCGGACCACTGGCTGTTTCTACTTAAATTGAATCAGTATGGTTGTAAAGCATACTGTGAGTGAAGAACCTGCTGTGACCAAAGTGCTTTTAGATTAAGTAAGTCATAGCCATGATGCCATGGATGGCACACCGTATAAGCTTATAAACAGTCCGACAATTGATGTTGATCAAAACATATTCGAAAATGAATCCGAATGTCCACTGTCTATCATCTTTTTGCGACGAAATTGTTTTATGACGCAGAGACTTATGTGGTTTAGCCGAACCACTTCACAAAAAAAGTAAATATCACAACACAATGCACGTATACGTGACATTTATGACTTTTTGATTTTCACAATCACAAGTTTTCTTTGGGGATTGATATGTGGAACTTTAGATGTTATTGTACTACTTAAGATATGATACATCATTCTAGTTTGTATTTTCTTTCCCATTGGTTTGAACTCCCCAATGAAACTGCTACAATTGACAACCAAAAAGATTTATCAAAAAATGCTTTAATCCTAAAAACTTTGGGAGCTTTCAATCAATACTCTTTCTGCTGATGTTTCGCTACACCCAAAATTGGGACGGTCTCCTTGATCTTTCTTTCTCTTTTTTATTAGTATTCCTACGCATATGGCCGCTGATTCTTGGTTGAATAGATGAAATTCCACATGGGATAAATTAATTTAGAAACATCACGACGATAATATGATCACATTTATAATGTGGTGTATATATAGTGACTGTATAATATGTATCATCGCTGACGGGAAACAAAACTATGTAATATGCATTGTAGGCTAAATCCATGCAAAAATTGGCGTTATTGGTTTTCCGGAGAAACTGTGATAAAGAAGCTGGAGACTATAAAGATACGTGGCGTGCATCTCATAGCGGCGAGCACCGAGCACCGTACACTGATTGATTCATTGCTTGCTACACAACTCGAATGATGTTTTCCTACATAATATGAGAATGAGATATTTATGTATAAATCGTATAAAGGGACTAAAGGAATCTACATAGTCGTCTCCCAACAAACGCTACTTTACTATAACATACATAATGTATGATACATTATAATTATAGTAAAATATATGGTACATGATATTCCATCTCCAAGTTCTCTGTAACGATTTATTGACAGCTGCAGCGTTTTTGTGCTAGCCTTCATTTAATGTTCCGTTCGTACCGAGTGGCCTCATAATAATAATTATGCTTAGATACCTACTTACTTGCTGCTCACTATCCAAGTTCACTAGGAGGAGGAGAAACTGATAATGTGGTCTGAGCAGTAAATACGAAACACCATGAGCCAGTGTTAAGTGCTAGCTAGTAGTTGACTACATGCATATGTTATTACAACTCTCAACGGGGTAGCACTTCACAGAGTTCTGTCTAGGAGAGAATCAGTTGTTAGTTAACTGGTGTTGGTCAGTCAGCAAAGTAAATTTATACCTATATTATAATCATTTTTAACAATAGTATTATCTACAACCATATGTAAGGGCTTAGTCTGAACAGCATGTAGACGGGCTAAGATGTGCTTTGTTTGCAAAAAGGAAAATGCATAGTGTTTTGTGGAGTGACCAACAGCTTCTAAGAATTGGTGTAAGCATTATGAAGATGTTTCTTCTATGATGTCGCGGTAGTTGCATGTAATCTGTAATAATTTCGTCGGCATAAAATGCTATTGGAATACTTTGATTGCAATTCATTTGCTTGTTATCTTCGTGTATGGAATGTAGCCAGAAAGGGACAGAAATAAGGATAAACATTATGTGTCCATATAAAGTGTTTGTTTGTGTAAAAAATGTTGAAATTCGAGAAAATACAAAAACGTTATTCTGGGAAAACGTTGAAAGATTCTAATAGTATGTAGTGCTGTTTTTTGCTTGCAGACAACAACTCAATATAACTATTATGATAACATTTCAAAGAAATTTAGAGAAAACCGCAAACCAAAAGAGTTGTGCAGGAGTGCATTGTGTTTGGACAGTCATTGTGTGGTTAATAATAAAGCTAAATATATCTATTATATTTATTATGCACGGATCTTTGGAATAGAATATCAAACATATGTATAAAAGTTGAAAAAAGTACTTTTAATAAATACATTTATGTATTTTTTTGCGTTATTTATTGAATTCTATATTCATCATGCATAATGTACCGTACATGTTAACATTTAACAAAGTGAAATAGGTATTGGTAATGATAACATTTACTTATACCGTACCATATAGTCTTACAACAGAATTATAGATTTAGCAGCTAAAATTTTCAACTTTATTTAGTTGTTTGTCAATCATTAGAAATATAATATTTAGATAAAGACATTATAATTATTCAAGTGTTCAATTAAAATGGAAGGTGCAAGTGAAAGTGCGACTGGGGAAGAAACAATTGATGAGAATACTGCTTCCCCAGATCAACGTGATGCTCATGATGAGCAACACGGCACGACAGAGGAGAATCACGATAACATCGCGTCTAGAAACAGTACAGAGGAAGAAGCTTCTCTAAATTACTGTTTAGAGTTTGGTCTGTTGTTTCCACTAAAAGTATCTTTATTCCCAGTAAAATCATCTCCATCTGTTCTCCTTGACTCTGAAAACTACGAGCCAGTTGTTGTTGTAATGGAAGGGAATTGTGAGAAGGATCCTCACAAAGGTTACGCGTATCCAGAAGGTGCAGTGGACTGCAATGACCTTGTCAGTTGTGGAGTTGAGTTGAGACGAAAAAATCGTAGAAGTTTGATGCGTCGTAGATCAACAAGTGTACCTGATTTGGATAAATTAATGCTAGTCCCCACAACAATCAATTCAAATCACATACTAAACCACGCTGGATTCCCACATGCATCCACTACTCCAATGACGCCTCTCAATCACAGCCATCATCATCCACCTCACTGCCTAATTGAATGTAATAACGAGCACGGAATGAGTGCTGCTGAAAACAATAACTATTCTGGCAATGAAAATAGCAATTGGCGATCAAACACAAACCCCAATGATAACCTATTGCCCATTCATGGTCAGCATCATGGTTCAGGATATCTGAGTCACCCATATTTCCTAGATGACGGTAGAGGGAATCCTCCTTTCTTAATTAGTGGAGCAAAGTCTCTCCCAAGAATAGCGCATTTAAATGGGGAAGCTCGTGTAAGGGCAACTGAAACGCAACAGAAGTCAGGGTCTCTGTCTAAGCTACCCTCTTATTCTACAATGCCCTCCAAAAATACTCTGTCACCTGCGGGTGGACAATTAGGGAGCATCGGTGATTGGATGAATGACATCATGAGATATCGGCAAGAAGGTCAAAAGCAGGGTCCGTCTAGCTCCGACATTCTCGCACAGGCTGTTCCACTAGAAACTGTAACAAGGCACAAAAGAACACTAACTGAAACGTCATTTCATTCAGGGACAATAACAACCACTGGTGGTGAGTCGAATAAAAATTCAATGGGTCCATCATCCAGCCCATCACCTCCTGGAAGTCAATGTTTCTCCATAAAGTCCGTTCCAAGACTTAATATATACGCGGTGGAAGGTGATGTAGAGATATTCAACGGATCCTCTCCAGAACTAGAGCTCCCCGAGTCCTCACTTCGTAGTGGTTACAGCAGTACTCGCAGTCTCAACCGCCTATTTGTCATTCATGGCTATAATGAAAATGAAGGGATAATAACAATTTCAGGACCAGCGAGTCCTTCCAGACGCTTCTCACGATCTCGCTCTGGCTCATTCACAGGCTCAGAGACATCCGCTACTTCATTTCGTATTCACTCGCGCTCCGAGTCCCCAGGGCCAGCAGTACCTTCTAATTCGAGTTGTTGTGGTGTTAGTATACGAGGATCACCTTTGCCGACAAGTCCCCCATATCAATCAAACTGTCCGGATGCCGTTACCTCTCGTCACTGTTTTCCATCCACCTCCACAACTAGTAACGCTTCCTTGAAATGCGTAAGCATTGGAGGTAGTGGAGGAGGAGGAGATGGTGATTCTGTTCGTGATAGTTCCTGTAGTCACGGAAGAGAGAGTCCTACATCAGGAAATATTATGCGTGTTCCTGAACACTCCGATTGTAGCTCGCATACTGACAATGTTTTCTTTGAAGGTCTAAGTGATTTTTCTCCAATCGACCCTTCCTTCAATTTACGAAAGAAGGGAATGGCATGTGCTGGGAATCGCAGAGTAATGGCCTTTGAAGATGGCCAAGTTGCAACAGAGCAATCCGCTGAAATAATGTCTCGAGAGGCTTCGGGCAGTCTAAAGCGAAACGATGGCGAGGTCGGCCTTAGTGGTGGTAACCCTAGTCAAAAGAGTAATCACCATCATCAAACACTGCCAGGAACAAAAGTAGTCAGTGTTAGAAAACGGAGCCGAGCAGAGTCACGGAGAGGAGGTACTGCAGCCAGTAGTACAAGCAGTTGTTGCAGTAAGGGTCATCCCGAAGACACTGATAAATGTGCAGAGCTCCAAGTAATAATGCCTACGATAGAAAGGGCTAAACGACTCTCCCGTCTCATACAACATCGTCAGCATCTACAACTTCAGTACTCATTAAATTTGAATTTCCTGGTATGACTCATATTTCACAATAATTCTGTACTGTGTATATCCGCTCAGCTGCCATGTCTTTTTATGATAAAAAATGTTGCCTGCTTTTTATTACTGCACATGACGATGCATGAAATTATTCAGCATCTCTTCAAGTGCAAATTGCTTGCCAAGACAAATTCATTTTCTTTCTCCTTCAAAAGCATTGTCTTTTGTAAAAGAAATACCAGCCCCTTTCACAAGCTGAAAAAGAGATGATACACGTGTTCCATATTATACCATTTCTTAGATCTTTTATGCTCGTATTCACCGATATATAAAGTAAGTAGGTAGGTAGGCCATCACATCAGCACAACTACAGCACCATCATCATCGAAATCATCATGATGAAACCACGCCATCATGTCGTTTTATAACTAAACACTGACGTTGATATTGCTTACACTACTTTCCCCATCTTTCTCTTGACTCTCAGCTCTCAGTTCAGCTGATGAAACTAAAAAACGATGTGGCCGAATGAGAGATTTCCTAATAATCCTTCTGCCATCAAGGAAAAACTACGATGATGATGGTATGACAGCAATATACTACGCTGTATACGAGCAAAATGAAAGTGTGTTTGCAAGTAACGTGCTTTCTATTCAGCGTGCTATCGCCACCATCACCACCAAACCAAAATACATACAATCAGACAACCTCAAAGATATACATGCAGACGTGTGCATATACATAAACTGTTCTATACCGTTAACTGTAACAATATTTGCTGAGCTTATTTACAAGCGTAGACTGCTCGATCATATAAGTATTTTGCTATTAATAGTGTATAGATACATACACAATTTCTTGGTTTTCGTCGACATAGATTACTTTGTAATGGGTCATCCATCTGGCACCCAGCATTTATATACTTGTGTGAGCACGTATGAGCTAGACTATAAAATAAAATGCACACTCTGCCTATAAATACTATATGGATTATAGTCACCTACGTATAATAATATACGACTAACTGCAAGTATCTGTTTTTTGGAGAATGATGATTATGAGGGAGCGGGGCTCAAAGACAAGTCAAGATAAATACAATATCTTTCTCCAGGCTGATGAGAGATGAGTAGGTATGTTATATCTCGGTGGAGCCAGGCTAATAATAATATTTTGTTACTGTGTAAATTGCTGCAGAAAACCTAGCATGCAACATAACTGAGCTAGATATAATATTTACTTATACCAAACATAAAAGCGTGTACCCTTTATAGGATGAGTGGTAATGGCAGGAGCCCGCATCTCTCTTCTTGTCTTGTCCTTCCCATCACTCTTGGCTTGATCAACTAAGTACCTAGTTTTTTGCGAAAATAGCTGGGCAGTGTGTTTTTTCAACATGTTTAGCCCACATTACTTTATTATTATTACTGTTCCGGCAAAAAGTAGGCAAACATGTTTACGTTTTACTCATGTACACTAAACATACAAAAGATAGATTCTTGCTGGTTCAACGATGATGTTGTAAAATGAGGGGAAGGAAGGAAGGAAAGAGCGATAAGAAGGAAAGTGTGTAAGAGGGGAGAGCTTATTATTAGTATCAAAGCTCGTCTTTCTTCTACATTTTTGCAGTGTTGGATATGATATGGTCATTGATATAAATAATATACATATACATAAATACATATATCTACCATGAGTATTTCGATTTTGTATCATCTCAACAATATGTAAGGAAAGGAGAAAGTATAGGTTTGGTGCTTGCGATGTGCGTAGTTATAAGGAGTGATTCGCATATGTGCATTCAAAGACTTCCATTAATACTACCAATGCGGCATCCGCCAATATAGAGGAAGCGTCAATCCTCTTCTCACAAGTTGGTTTATTAGTAGACTTTACAAACTCTTGAACATAACATGAAAATAGAGTGGCTCAACAGAAGGAAAGGTGTTATAAAAGTTCATGAAAATGTAGTGTAAAGGGAACAAAAAACAGTGAAAAGCAGAGGAAAAAAGTATTTCCTGTAGGATGAGAGGGGAGAGAAGATACACAGCAAAACTGATAATGAAGAAGGCGAAAAATAAGAACTAAAAGTTTATATTGTTATGAAAGTGTAAGTAAAGTGCTTTCATCGGAGATCACCAAAATTAGGTAGCCTCAATAATAATGGAGAAAAATGCCTTTTTTTGTGCATGCATATACCGTAATAATATACACAAAAATATACAAAATCCTCCATGTTTTGTATATTTCTGTGATGGCACTCCACTCTTTTAATGTTACAAGAAGTAGTACTTTTCCAATATTTGGTGTAGCTTTTTACAGCTCCCCGTAGTCATGTACATAGTCGACGAGATGTATAAGTAAAACAAGAGAAAGGGACTTAAATCTGAAGAGGATTTTTCCACACAAGTAGATCTCCGCTGTAGTAGTTTTTAAGTTAAATGAAAATCCAGGCATATAACGTTTTCTGGTGGAAGGAAAATGATGCCATATGCCTACGCTGTTTTCTTCGAAATATTATTATGGGGGCTGTAAATGTAATATAAAGTAACCAACAAACTTTCTTTTTTCACTTAAGTAAGGGTGTGGCAGGATACTTAACAACAAATATTAAACAACTGTATTCATACTAATAAGCATTGTGTATCAACACACGTATAAAAGTAAATTGAACTCCATGTGTGTTCTTTTATTCATCATCAAGATGACGATGAACTATAATGTTCTGCAGGTGGCTCAGTTTAATATATGAATTAGTAAATGCAATACATGTCATGTGGTCAGCTTATTGGAGCTAACATTTTCTTCAAAACAATTTCATGAAAATTAAAGATATTGTAAGATATAATGATATATTGCCTATAAGATTATATTATTTGATGATTGTCTAGACTATTGTTTTTAAGCACATGTCAACCATTGTTAAAAGATATAAGTGGTCTTCACTTCCACATGAAATAATTATACATACCGTAAATGCTGATATAAACGCCTCATCGGTATTACGCGCCCCCCTTTATTAAGCGCCCCGGCGTCTATTGACTAAAAAGTCGACGGAGTACATTAAACGCCCCCTCTTTTACCCGCCCCCTCTAATAGACGCCTCCCAAAGCTTTCCTTGTATAAATACCGTAAGGGGATGCAACAATTTGCAAGGCAAGCCTGGGTATGTATTTAAACGTAACAAAGAAGACTTGTAATATTCAATGGTGTTTTGATGATGATGATTTGGTTTATCTGCAAGCTATATGAAGCTGCTGCTGAAATGTGTTACTGTTTTTCAATTAAAAATGTTGATATATTCATCACATATTGACTCAAATTTAGATGGAGTGACGCACAAAAGTCGACGAAGTACTTTTATTATTACCCTCTATTACGCGCCCCCCTTTAATAGACGCCCCGGCGTTTACTGACTAAAAAGTCGACGGAGTACAATAGTCGCCCCGGCGTTTATATCAGCGTTTACGGTAATAAATTGCATGGAATTCCTAAATATTTTTTCCACTTTCATAATTTTCTAAGAAAAAAAGAAAAAATTTCCTAAATTAATTTCTTCCATGCTTCAATTTTTTTTACAACACAACTACAGTTTTATCTACGAATTTTTACATCTGTTATAAACTTTATTAGCATATTAGGATATATTTTATAATGAGAATTACTCTTCTCCTTCTGTTTCTCAAACATCCAAAAGTATTCATTTAATAATTGTAAAGCTACCATCCGTAACATGCTGTCGGATATTTTGTTTTGTTGATTCCATGGTCAAAAGCTTGTAAGATTTTTCAAGTGAACTGTATAATATGAGTATTTTTACTCTCTAACATTTTATGAATACTCATATAGTTAGTGAAGAACTGCTGCATACTTTCACTATCGATCTTTTTCCGTGGTTGGTCATCCTAATCCGCCATCTGCCTTTTACAGTTACCTCGACTCGAGTCTTCTACCCCAACGGATTATCATTTCCGATTCCGCTGAAATTTTTGGGATGCTAAAAGATAACTTGAATATTAGTGTACCTTGTACATTATAAAATGCCTCCGCTGGTGTTCACAAAGCTTATTTATTCATTTGAACTTGGTTATATTTTTTTTCATAATACACAACGCTGTCTTCCCCACGGTCCCTACTAATCTGGCATGTGCTGAAAATACGAAGAAATATGTTATGCGCATTCTACAAATTACAGATTATATGCTGCATTCTCCATTTGGTTTTCCATTTTTGGACTCTTCTTACAAAACAGCTCTCCAAATATAATTTTATGAGCTGCCACTCTTTAAATAATGGCTGTCTAAAAATTATGTTGAAAGGAAAGTGGAAGGTCCTTGCTTGCGATGAAAGCAGCATATGAGTGGGAAAATGTAGCTCACATGTACAAACGGTGATAATAGTGTTATATGCGTCTATACTCTAAAAGCACCAAGATAAATGTAGCATGTGCTTTATGTTGGGACTGATTCATGCAGCGCCGGATAGAGTACTCTCTACATCACCTCTTCTAAATTTCCTTTCACACTCCCATTCACCTAGCATTGGCGTTCATTCAAAATCTGATTTTTATACGACCACCAACACAAATATTGCGGAATGTAATATTTCATTTAGGGATTGCACAATACATCATACACGAAATGAAGCCCTACTTTTTGACACAAAGATCGCTTTTGCTTTCCACATTTAAAATATTTTATATGGGATAATATTTCACTGCATAGCACATTTTGTCTGCTTTTTGACACATGACCAAATCCGAAAAATATAATCGTGCTTTGAATATATTGTAAGCAGTGAGTATTTCCACGAATGCATTTCTCTTGCTATTTATTACAATGTGTTTATATTTTGTCGAGAAAGTTGGGTAGCGATACCAATTGTGACAACCATGGGAAGGCTAAATATAATATCATGGCTGCTATAATAATGGCATATCATTATGAATTGTATAATTCACTAGATCATCTTAGTCAATGCTAATAAATGACCACAATGAATGTATTCGTTTTGAATACAAAAGGCAGCATTTTTAAAAATCGCCTCATATGAGGAACCCCATAAAAAGAATAATAGGAAGTCTCCTAAATTCTGTATAAACTATGATAAAAAAAATCATTTCTGCGTAAATCAATTTAAAAGTTTTCGTATAGATAAAGGAGCAACAAAAGACTCACGGAAAGTTTGTTTGGGTATTCGCTCAATTCAATTATGTATTACATTCAATAACATTCCCAGCACAAAATCTAAGATACAAAGAATCAGACTAAAATGAGAGACATAGACATTGCTTACATATAAATCTGTTTGTGAAGAAATTCTTTGTTTTGTTTGTTTCAGATGTATTATGTGAATACTAGAATCTCCAAAAGATACGGAGTGACAAGTGTTTTACAGTCTCAAGTATACTTGTGCGATCGCAACATTTGATTTAGCGTTAGAAAAAGTAAAAAGACAGATGAGCATCATAGAATTTGCCAAAACTTTCGCCACAAAAATGTTTCAGCCATCACAACTAAGCAGGAAAAACAGAAGTTTATAAACTAGATGGTTTCTGCAGAATTTGGGTATGCTGCCTTCTATTAAAAGTTTTTCCCGAGTTCTGACTTAAAATCAATCTATGAAAGTCAGCATCGTTGAAAAACGAGAGGATAAATCAATACCAATTTCTTGTTTGATTTTGATCCTGTATTATATCACTACTAAAGGAAGAGAAAGCCTTTATGTTGAAAATATTCGTTTCAGGAACAGCAAGAAGTGTGCAAACCATTTCTGTCAGTGTAAGACAACTCTGAGTACACAGTAACCCTGTGAAATTGACAGTTCAATTATAACTTCACATAGAAATGTTGTTGTGTAAACATCTATCCACACCCTTTACATATATCGTCGGAGTGGATTCATAACCAAATGTCAAAGAAATACAAGTACACGTATGTGGGAAAGCACATTTACGTAATAAGAAAATACATATTGAAATCATCAGTCAGGAAATCTAACCACAGTTAAAAATAAATATTAGTAAAATCGTCCCATATAGGAAAGAGGTCGGAATTGACTTATAATTTTCGAAAAACAATTGCCATAGGCTGATAGAGCATCAAACACTATGTCAATTCCCAACTTTAGTTTTTAAAAATATTTCCATCAATTTCGGTGAACGAGCTCCATATGTCAAAAACGCGTTCCGCGGGGATCGAGCTGGCGTCCACAGATTTTGTCCCCTAGACTTGAACCTACGCAAGTTGAATGCGCAATTAAATTTTCTAGATGGGTCTTTTCTTGGAATTTTGAATTTTGATCTCATTCAAAAGTAACAAAATAAAAACCATTGTTGTCATCAAAATTCGTCTTCATAAACCATATTTCTGGATGAGAAATATCCTCAATTTCTATGTTTCATTTCATTACTTTTGAATGAGATCAAAATTCAAATTTCCAAGAAAAGACCCATCTAGAAAATTTAATTGCGCATTCAACGCGCGTAGTTTCAAGTCTGTGCGTCAAAATTGGCGGACGCCAGCTCGATCCCCGTGGAACGTGTTTTTGACATTTGGAGCTCGTTCACTGAAAATTATGGAAATAATTTAAAAAACTAAAGTTGGGAATTGACAAAGTTTTTGACGCTCTATCAGCCTGTGGCAATTATTTTTTGAAAATTAGAAGTCAATTCCGACATCTTTCCTATATGAGATGATTTTACTCATATATATTGCAATAGTGGCACCATTCATATGTGTAGGTATATGCATATTTTATGGTTTCCATTTTTTAAATCGGCATTTGCTGTCGTTTCCACTTCCTGGTTTCTTTGATCCTTTATTTCTTCATAAACAATTCTGCCACAAACGGTGGCGCTTTCCACTATTGGTATTTCAATGGGTTAACTTTGATCTTTACAAATGCCTTAGTCAAAGCAGTCAATTTTTACTCACGTGAGTTACTAGCAGGTACTAACGTAAAACTTTGCATAATATGACTTAACAAGATACACTCGGCCTGTTGTTAGCTTACAATTACCATCCACTGATACTATAGTGCTTACCAGTTTGCACGTTTTTAATGAGAAGCTTTCTCTCTAGAATATACTTCTAGCCGTGCCTATAAAGTTAGCTATTAGCTGATGACAGATATTGAAACCAAACCCTCCAATAAAAAAGTAATAAATCCGCTTGAATATTGGAAAGCTTGTATGCGTCAAAAATATATCAATCCAAAGAGAGGTTCTGCTGAGCATTTCAACTCTGTTGTTAGTAAATATCGCATACAAATCTCTATTCATCTTCCCTTCAGTAAAATCTCTGTGGAGCTTGTTGCTCCGCAGAATGAGGATGTTACGGGGAATGGAGCAAGTAACTTGTCACAGTCACAACCAATCTGGTTGGTTCATTTACTTCAAGGTCTAATAGCAACAATGAGCATTTTTCTTTTCCTGACCAGTAACTTCAACAAACAGGGTGATGGTACGTCTTTACTAAGCGTTTTCGTACACTTTCCGAAACAGTAACACTTCATTCTTATGTAGTTGTGGTGCTGTATGGACAGGATGGATAGAATAGCATTTCGGTTTTCGAAACAAGTGTAAAGGAGAGTACCTACAAAAAACAGGGTTACACACTCGAGGGCAAGATCGATAGAAATTCTATTAAGATATATTGCTTACCAAATATGCCTGTGGCACGTTTTAACCTGGCTTTTCTCCGCTACCCTCTGTTTTAAGATGGATGGAAAAGCAGAAATAATATATTTTCGATGTGTGTGTGGTTGATAAAATAGATCTCCCTCCACGTCTTCGTCTCTTTGACTTTTGGCATATAATACGTCGTAGTTGTACTGTTTCCCACTAAAATTGTCTAGATTTACCGTACCATATTATGGCGCTTCAATTCTTATCACTTTCCAACTCAATTTCTTAGTTTTTACCATTCCTTTACGACCCAAATGACTCTAGAAATTTTTGGTGAGATCTGCTTTCAGATGATGGGGAAATAGAAGATCGAGAAATTCGTGCTCAATTGCACATAAGAATATGTATTGTGGTATAGGGCTAGGTAAATGATTTTTTTGCAAGAAAGCTAACTGCTGCCACTGCTTGTTTAACTGATGGCCCATTGTATTTATCAGAGATTCCGTGAACGTATTGCATAGGCACATGTATCCACTACCTCATGCTCACTAATACACGGTACACAGGTCTTCTACGGCCGACTGCTTTCTTCTCCTTGTCGTTGTTGGAACACATACATAAGATGTAAGAGAATACGTGAAGAAGCTTATAAAAAACCTTATTTCTCTGCTTTGTTGTGTCGCGAATGTTTCATTGTAAACTTTTTGGTCTTAATTCCGGTCATTTCTTACTTCATGTTGAGCTTTGTCACGCTATGTGCTACATTGAATTTCATACCATGTACCACGAAACAAGAATGGGAGTGGCAATGGCTCGAATGCAGTGTGCTACACACCGGAAAAGAAAGTCTTTCTTTCACTTTCAATTTAGTTATTTGAGACCACGAAAGAAATGGGCTGGGTTGTTGGGTAAGAGAAATGAGAATATCTGTCAGTATAAAGAAACGCACAGCTCTAATATGATTGTTGCATTTTGTTTTTTATAAAGTTTTATTTCTTAAGTGATCTAACCATTTGATAATTGGGAAAACGTAAAGTGAAATCACTAAAAAAATGCGTGAATAAGTGCAATATGCATGAATGTCGTGTAGTATAATATAGATTGTATCTTTTATGGAGGATACAAGTTTCATGTTTATTACAAAGTTTCGTATGAATACGGAAGAAGAAAACGACACACATGTGGTTTTAAATCTCCATCATATCCCATTGTTTTTTTTGTGCTCATATTATCTCAAAATGCAATATTGGTACTTGTACATACATATATGACATAGGTATATAAAATAATAGAGTATAGGAATATGCTTTTCCAGAAAGTCTAAAAATCTGCAGTACTGAAATTGTGTGGTTTCTGTTATTTGCACCATCTCAGTCACCCGCTTTATTGCCTAACCGGCATCTCATACATGGGCTTTGCTTCGGATGAGCACTTTAGAAAATCTCGGGTTTTACTCGCGTGGTTGGAAAGTTTTTGTGATAAATCAAGTCACAGTCAACTTGATTAGTTCATATTCAACCGACGTCCTTTAGACACCACAAAGACACCATAAACTGGGCATATAAAGACTTGGTATGCGAAGGTATCGTAAGTGAGCATAGCGGTATTGCTAGACAAGCTGGAGCTACTATAATATTCTCCTTTTAGCGGTGTGAACCGTTGCTGTAATTCTATTAGTTGCTAACTTACTTTACTGTCTTGAAAGTAACGCGGCTTCTTGCAAACTACAAACGTATCGCCTTCAAAGCATTTCTCTAGGCATTCATCTGGCTCAAGGAATATGAAATAATGATAATGAAATTTTGAGATTGAAAAGGGAAATTTCGTCGACCGCCCACATTTCAGAAACAAACTAGGCATAATGCAAAGAGTATCACTCAAACACTTAAAAAGTGGAATCTGTCTGTCATTGTGAAATAAAAATTGTGCGCGTACAGCATTTTAACTTACCTCTGTGCATGTTACATTCTTGATTTGATTTTTTTTTCTAAATTCGAATACTTCGTTGTTCGTTGTTCATGTAAAAATTTATACATTTTGAATGCATAGGTCGATGGTGCATGATAAAATGTAGGATTGAAAGGTATAATACACACGTAAACGTGCACGCGGAAAAACAAGAATGAAAAGCAAATTATAAAATGCATGAGCGCCTCGTCTTGGCAAACTTACTTCTCCATGAACATCTCTACTATTGCTATATCACATATCACGTGTTTTATTCAAAAAGGCACATGAGCCAGAACAAAGACTACATGTTTATATGAAAGTATGGGTGTGTATGTGTAAAATTGCATTTCTCCTAGAGATACATATACGATTCCAAAAACTTTTCTCATCTTTTTCTTTGCTTCTCTCATACTTCGTTTTTTCTTTAACAAAGCAAGAAGTGATCCACAGCTTCACAAATGTTAAATGTTATTGAACAAGTTTGTAGCATGCAAGGAGAAAGTCGTCGTAGTGTATGAGTATTTGTCCTCATAAAGTAGCAGTCACGATAGCAGTTGGATGAAAATAGAAAAATACGTTTGACATTACCGCAGTCGATCCAAAGCTAGTAGACCTTTTATGTAATAATGAAAAATGCAATTGTATTCCTTCTTCTTGAACATTCATACGCAAAGCTTTCCACAATGTGCCTGCTTCTCAACTTCTTTGTCGGAAATAAACAAAATTATTAATATTTATAAAGAAATGAATTTTCTTGTCTCTTTCCAGGTGAGTCATGCATAAAGTTTTAGAGCTTGGAACGCTGAGAAAACTTAATTCCTTCGGAGTTCTGCTCCAGTGCATTATTTTGTAATATTGCCATTGCTTTACGCTTTTGCAAGCTTCAAATAGTTTCAGTGTTAAAAATTCATGCTTTACTTTTGGCTGCTTGTCATAAAATTTATCACCCTTTCTGCTGCATATAAATATTTATTTTTATCGTCAATCTCATCGGAATGAAAAATTAAAAGTATAAAGTACATTTTACGGCAAAAATAGTTTTTATTTTAACAACCAAACTTTTATTAGGAATTCCGTATATTTTTAGAGTTTGATAAACTCATATTCGGATTTCATCTCATGGTTTTGGTAGGTTAGACTAATGGAAACAAACACATAAAATGCAGAAAACAGAAGTTAAAACTGAGAAAATTCAAACACCTAATAATTTTGTAACAAAAATTTGAATTTATTTATTGATTGAGTCAATACAAAAAATATCAATTCCTTACTCTTCTCTAACGACTATGATTTGAGACGGAAATTTCTTTGGGAATACATTTGAAATTCAGAATAGAGTCGCCGCAACATCTGTGATGAATCGTAATTTGAAGAAATAGTAAGACAACCTTTTGGAAAACGAGAATAGGCTAATACATACTTTACATTCTACATTTGGCTCCTCGATTGTATACCGATACTTTTGATAAGCTTAAAAAACAATGTTATGCTGAGCTCTCGGTTGACAGCCTGATTTCCACTTATGCTTTGTGCATGTTTATTAGACTGCTGATTTTTTGTGTTGCTAGCCTAGCCAACTTTATCAAAGAAGCAGAATTCAATAGATGCTTCCATTCAGCTTTTCAGCATATAGCGCGGCAACACATGAAAAGGAAAATCAGAAGACAGAAAATGTTGCCATGATCATGAACATCAAGACTTGGCCTATGTAGAAAAAAAAGTTGATGTAACCAAAAATAGTAGCAAGGATTCCCACAATGGTGGTTTCCCATCTAATAATGCAAATTGTTCACACATTCACATAAATCTCGAGAAAAAAGTTGACTGCAGCAGCATCGTTAGACGGTAGGACAACGAGGAGAAAAACGCAGAAGAGCAACCACACTGACTCTGCTGCAATCCTTTCTACCACTGTGGTTTTTACAAAATGGTTGGTTTACTAGAGAGGGAGACAGGACCAATTGCTGATGTTATACGGTATCCTCACCTACACACTGTTTCCATATAATCCTGCTCAACTACCAGGTAAGTCCTTCCAAAAATGATTTTCTCTACGGCATATGCATGCCTACACGCGGGTATGGACTACGAAGGTTGCTAAAGGTTTGCATCAAACCAGTGGCATTATCATCATTTTCATTGTTATTATCATGAAGCTAACGAATCCAACCAAACGTGCGTGCATCCACATCGTGTATTTTATATTTTGTGTCGACAAAAAACATACTGTTTTGGCCGAGGCTAACCATCCTCGTTCCAATTTTCGTTGCGCTATTCCATAAAATGTAATAACATTACTGGTGAACTGCTTCCTGAATTGAATCCGTTTTCTGTCCCAACAACGTAAAATTGTATAGACTCGTTGCAAAAGATTTTTTAAATTTGTTTGCGTATAAAACCAACAAGGTACTTGAACGTTTGTTTAGTATAAATACAATATGCTTAAAATTCAAAATCTAATTTATTTATCATGTTTCCAAAATAACTTATGGAATGGAACATTAAAGCATTTGATCACATTGACTGAAGATTTGCAAAAATTGAAACTGCTATTGAAAATAACATTTTAAAACTTTAACTATTGAAATCACTACATCTTTTGTAAAACTGATTATGAAGTAAAAGGGAAAATATTTAGGTTTTTCCCAGTGAATAGAATGGCTGTATAAACTATTTACATTATAGATCTAAAATTATACTATATACGGCATGCTTTTCTCAAAGTTTGCCCATGCGTGATCACGCTTATTCCTGAACCATCAGACGCACAAACAATTTTGTTGAATGTCTTTCGTCTCATCGCGCCACACCTCGCTGATCTCATCAACTTCATTAACATGAAAGAGCTTTTATCTTCACCTCGTAATTTTCGTTAGCATAATGCAGCAGCAAAACAAATATTATCATGAGCACCGAATTTTACAAAAAAAAAAAAACTTCATAAAATCAAATAAATCGCAAAGTTTCCTACTCTGACATACGACGAACTAATTAATGAACTATAAAAATCCAAGAAATGTGTTGGGAAAAAGTTTTCTTTCCCCGCTGGGGAAAATGGCGTTGTGCTACAACTTTCAAAGCAGACCTGAACACGCAATACATACACACAGTCGCAGTTTGTTAGAAAGTTGGAAAACTTTGAGCCACAAATGAACCATCAGTGAGTTTACCATAGCCTCGCAAGTAATGGTGTCACCATCATCATGCAGGCATGGCACAAAAAAATACATGCATTCTAATTAGCTCGGAGCTCCTTTTACCAACTACTTATATAGATGATGAAGACGAAATTGAGATGATATGCTGAACTATTGTTTGTTTTTAGTTAGGCAAGTCATTTGCCTAGATCTATGTCTACTCGTGACATTAGAAAAAAGATCCAAAGGAATCCTGCTTGTTAAAGAATTTACTTTTTTTTTTAAAAACAGCCCAAGGTTCAACAGTTGCTGTGATATATTATATGCTTTAACACATTATAACATAAGACCTACCAACTGTAGTTACATGTATAAATGTGCGAGGTCAACGAAAAACAGTGCAGCTACTTTCTAACAAAACAATTTACACCAAAAGAAAGCTTCATCAGCTCTTCTCTTTGGACACATGAAAACAAAGCGAAATTCGGAGTGTATAGGGCGACAACCTTGTTCCATGGCTTGCTACGATACATTTGTGCGTTATATGTTTTCGAGAGTACTATAAACAGATTTTACTAATGTAATTGAACTTTCTTTTTCCTGGAAGATGTATCATCTCGGCTTTCATTTCTGGAATTTAAAGCATACGGTATGAAACACGTACGCAGACAGGCAAAGGAAATACATAAACATGTATGCACAGTTCCGCACGCAGTCATCAAGTAATTGCAATTACAATTACAAATTACTGAAGCTCTGGCCAATTAAATTACAATTACAATTACATTTTTTCC
>JAQIXW010000280.1:0-36252 GCA_034700685.1 Willowsia buskii
TCAGCAATGCTGAAACTTATGTGTTTTATGCGTATATGTTTTGAGGAAATATAGGTTATGCAGATTATAGCTTTTGACCAATAGGTTTTGGCGCACCGATGTTTTGAGGATATAGCTTTTCAGGGCAAATCAGAGGAGCAAGATGAAAAATATGTGAATGAATCGCATAACGTGGAGTATACGTTATAACTTTTCTTTATCACATTTTTTCTTACTTTTCTAACCTGCTGGTTTACCTTGCGCTAGGTTACTCATCGTCCATAATCGTTATACCAGCATGATGACCATATCATCGCAGTGCTTGTCATCGTCATTTTTATATGACGCTTATTTCCTCGCATTTTCTCCTGGCCCATTCATGAATGTAATGGTAATAGTGTCTAATGGCCCCATCATTATTACTCATTATGATCAAAAAAACTTTTTTTTGGGAATCTGGCCAAAAGGGTGAAAGGGATGAGTGTAGTTAGATGTTTCAAGACAACAAAGAGTGGAATGATGCTGAGGAGAAAATGATGGTGGCATGGTTGGTTTGTCCAAAAAGTTCATAATATTCTTTTGCTGATGGCTTTGTCTTTATTGTACTGCTGATAAAGATAATGGTGTGGTGTAAGTCGTTGTAGTTAGTTGTAAGGCATTGTCATTATCATCGTCGTTCGTTGTTGTTGTTGTTTATGCAGTAGCTCTAGCTGGCATGCAAGGGAATAAAGTTAGTTGAGATGAGAGAGTGGCTCATCTTCTTTCTTAAGTACTCCACCGTGCGTTTTGTGGCTTCAGGAATTACGAGGGAGAGAGGGAAAGAGATAGATGGAAGTGGAGATGAGATGTGTGTGCCTAAGTGTTTACATTTTTATGGCGTGTTCACCACTCTGTAGAATGTGAGCAGAGATGATGATAATACGATGAACCTCCTCACAGTTTTTTGGCCTGAGCAACTCAACTATATCGAGAAAAAGCTATTCAAGTTCCGTCAAGGTCTTTACACATTTGTTTTCCTAAAACGCAAGACACGATAGATGATTTTACTGTATAATGTCTGGTTTGAAAATTTTACATATATAAAAGATGGAATTTTCTCTCAAGTACGTGCGAAATCCTATATTAGCTGTTCAAAAGGGTGGTGGTGCGCGCAGAGGAGGAATTTTTATCATTCCATGTATTTTACTGTTTTCTTTACTCAGAAAAAAGTTGTTCATCATTTGCTTCTCATACAAATTACTCAATTTTTGAAACTGACCAGGACCAGACCACAAAAGAGAAAAAAAAGTTTAGTGTATTAGGATTGAGATTGAGATTGAACTTTATTTAAGTCTTATAAAGTGACAACAATTAGCTAACCTAATTAGACAGGATAACCTGTGTTGATTTTTGTTCCATTGACATGTACTTGATTACTGAGGCAAGGCATGTGAAACAAACAGTCTGTGGTCAAGGTGGAATTACAAAATAGCTTGCTGTAATTGTAATAACTGGAAATATGTAGCTCATTAGTTCCTATCTTGCTCAATTTACATTCTTGCGTCATTGCGTGCCAACGCCAACAATACTGTGTAAACTTTGTCTAGTCTTAAATTAGGTATACATAGTTTTCTAGGATGCTACTCATAGTCAGTTTTTTACGTAACATCCTACAGGCTCTATGATTTTGCAAGTTTTTTTCCTGTGTATCTCCTGAGGAGGCTGGGAAATGAAGTTTGTTCAAGAAATTAACGGAAGTTAGGAAAATCAACCTGGCAGCTCGAGCTTCTCAGCACAAGTTTGAGAATCCTTTTTACTGCGGTCAAGGTCAACCAAGGAAATAAAGTGAAGTGGAAAAAGCCAGCCTATTTTAATGAATTTCATAGAAAACTTTTGACTTCTGCCTGTTGTGTGGTACTATTGCTGAAATTTCATTGTAGAAAAAAAGAGGATGAAGTAATGAAAGGAGAATGGAAAGACAGGTTTTTGCTTGAAGCTCTTACTTGCAAAATATCATCAAAGCAAAAAGGAAATTGAGTCGAGTAAATATTAAAAACACAAACATGAAGGCTATATGTTATATGATATTATTGGCATAAATATTTGTCTCGAGTGAAGGATGTAAGAAGAGAAAAAAAAGTTTATATTCTACTGGGATTCATTTCATTTCATATTCAACAATGGTAATAACAATCATAAATGATGTAACGGCTAAAATGTTTGCTACTGCCTGTCTCAGTGACTCGCTGCTGGCTGGTTTGATGCATAACTTGGGACAAAAATGATTATCATCCGAGAGAATGTATGAAAAACGCGTTGAAATGAAATCAAAAGAATGCTGCTGTGTCAGTTTCATGTTTGTGGTTGCGTTATATGATGTTAGGAGGATGACGGAGATGAGGATGAAAATGTCGGATGGAAACGCAGCAGGAGAAAAAACCATCTTTTAAACATATGAGTGAACAAAAAATTCCTTTTATTTCATTACATCTTATTGTAAAGTTACACCATCATCTGGGATCATCTTCGAATTCCCTGGTTGCTTTGTTGTTTGCTTTGTTGAATGAATGAAAAAAGCTTTTTTGTTCTTTAGTTTTGAATCATAACTGTAACTCTCTTTAGGTGTCTTTGTATATTGGTTATGTTGGTGCTGCTGCAAGGATGCCGTTTTCTCCTATTGTATATTACGTAGTAAATTGGTATTCATCATCATATTTGATATTGTTATCTATTAGAATGAATTCTCATGTAAAAAAGTATAACAACAAGAAAAAATCATGAAAATCTGTATCGAAATAAGTAAGTAGGAAAATTCCGATCATGTAGAACCGCAAGTTGGTGGAGCCGTGGAGCCAACCAGTCAACGGAATTGCAAGGAAAGAGAGATTTTGTTAAAGAAGTGAGTTTTTGCGAGAGCAAGTCAACAAGCTAAAGTCGAGTCAGTCAAGTGAAATGAATGAACGTAGTAATCACCATTACACTGTGAGTGACTGATGCAAATAAATGATTACTTGTAATGATAACGTTTGCGAACTACAAGCAGTAAACTATTGTTATCGGAATTGTTACATGTACCTCTATTTGTACAACTGAATTTCTGAATGGAGAGACGTTTGCTTTCATGCAGCAGTCATGGGACTAAGAAGGCATTAGCAAAAGGCACATGACATCAATGAGTCGTATTGACACTGTCGAATGTCAGTCTTGCGAATGTCAATGTACCGATTTGGTATGCAATTTGCATTTCAAATTGTACAGACAGCAAAACGATGGCCACAGTATTGATCAACATTTTTATTCAGTCTCAATCATAAATAATTAAAAAAGATATTATGTAGATTATCACAGTAAAATAATATTTGGCTTATTACAAGAACCGTTAGTTTGAGTCAATTATTATTACTGCATACTTTGCGTAGGTATATTGTACGGTGATTTAGTGATTGATTGGTGAATTATGAATATCTCATGAAAAACTCTGAAGGTTTTTGGATTCGTAGGCACGTTTTCATGATTCCATATCCACCCAATCTATAAAAAAATCGCCATCAACATCCAATCTTCTCCTTCACCACAGCCATAGCATTATCTCAGAAAATCTAATCATTTGCCTGATCACCAGAGAAAATGATCTATCGTCTAGCTGAATCCAGTTCATCATTTTCATTCTTTTCATTCTTTTCAGAATCAGTTTATGTTATCATCAACTTTTTTCTCCCTCAGTGACTCTCTAATAGCAGTCATTTTTACGTATTACTTTACGTGCTAACTATAACAGCACTCCTTTTTTGTGTGATTATTGCCTTTTTGACTGTCACATTACCAAAAGTGAACCAGAACGACGAAAAGTCATCTCCGAACAAAAAGCATCATTCACTCGTGCAGTCTGCTCACTCCTTTCCTTTGGGCACAGTTATGTATTTACTTCTACTAATAATACGTATTCCCCTTTCTATAGGTATTTTTTGACATCACCTAAGGTCATCGATGACGATATAGCTGATGGCTTTTTTGTTACTGTGTGCTTGTGTAGTCCCTTGCAAAAACGTCGTTTTTCCATTGTAGTCTGTTTTAAGCAAAGTTGCCTCTCTATCTATTTAGGCACTTCTCTGTCTCTCTCTCTTCCTCTCTCTACCAGTCCAAAATAATAATATCATGAAGAATGATGATGATGTTGATATTTTCTGATTTTTGCCAAGCCCCAAGTCACAAAAACTGCAATGTTTTGCTGAAAGTGCCGTTGCCAAAGTCGTAGTCGTGTCCGTGTCCCACTACAATTGCTGTTATTGTTATGATTTTGTGAGCGAAATGTACTCCTTCTTATTGTATTCTGAATGCATAATATTTTTGGACGTATAAATAAACTATACATAATATTATGAGTTTTACGTCTGTAGAGCCATGCCCTGAAATAAAATCAGCATTCGTATCATTTAATAGCAAACAATGGATAAAGCGACAGCGATACAGGATATATAGAATGATGTAGTACGAAATTAATAAAATTAATAATACAATATGCAAAAACTTTTCTGTTATAATTAATGACAACAATCATAAATGTAGGAATAAATTCTTATAAGAAGTAGACATACGTACTCGAGTTTTTGCAATATATCTACGTAGTGGCAGTAGCTGTGTATGCTTTGAGAAGCATTAATGGATAATGGGTCTTTTCTACTCTTTGCATTATACCCCAGGGTGCTGTTGTTCTTTCGCATTTTTGATTCTTTACAAAAAATTCTATTAATGTTGCTCGCATCTCCTGTTTGTAGTCCTTTGTGTGGTAATATTGCACATTAAATTTTACGCTGCAAGCATGCAAAAAAGTTAAATAAGGTTTTTGTGTAAGTAGTAAAAAGTAGTAAAAAGCAATCGAGTGAACTGCTCCGCTGCTGCTGTGATGCTGAAAGGACTATTCTGAGAAACGGTACAGATAAAAAAGACCCTTATCTTGAGTTTGCTTTCGCAAAAATATGTAACACTTGTGACTTGGCGCTTTGAACAAGAAAAGAAAATAGTCCCTTTAAAGTTCTCCTCTGGTTCTCCTCCTCTTGAAAGCTTTTTTCTGTCTGAGAGAAAGAAGTTTTAAATGAAATTGTAAAAGATTTATGACTCCTTTATATAAACATTATTATAAGTAGTAACATCAAAGAGCACATTATTACAAGTTTGTGTGCTTTGCACATTTCATAAGAGAGGAGAACTACACGCGCATACATTAAGATAAAGCTTTATGGCAGGCACATTATTGCCGGCGTGTGATGTTGATGATCTTCATCTTGTGATACATAAAAAAGCATGTGTAGACATGCAGACGACGACGTATCTCGCATTCGTATTATACGATTTTAGTAGGCATATCTTTTATTGAAAGGTGCGGGTGCGAAATAAAGTAGTACTAGAAACTGCTGCCACTTTAAAAGTTTAGGTAATATTTTGAGAATAATAATGATGACATTTATCCCATAATAGGCGTTTTTGGAGTAGGCCAAGCCAAAGACAGTTTTCAAGTGTTTTTATGTCAAAGTGGCGGAAAGGTAGGATATGTGATGGTGATACAGATACACCTTGCACTTACAATTCTTCATAAATGGAAGGAACCAGGTTCTTGATGAGTTGGAAAGCAAACTACGTAATACATAGTACCTATCATAATGATACTCATATGATCATGATGGCATGATCTAGTTAGTTTTTTAATGTCAATTAGAAGAGCTTTTGACCGGTCAATAGAAGATTTTTCCAAGTTCTTATGCATATCAACCTTAAAGTTGTGAATGTGTATGTATGTAGCTAATGTGACTATAATTTCTTTTAGAAAGGTCATTACAGGCATACATGTCTTCTTCCTTTTCTTGATTGACAAGATATCGCTTTGTAGGATTCAAAATCCTCAACGGACGCAATGAAAGCATTTGTCTAAAATTTCTTGACTTTTGAACTTTGAACGCTCACAGTAATTATTCAACACACATCTATTTTCATAAACTATTTCTGTCCGGGCATAATTTTATTGTAACGTCTCTTGCATAAATTCTTTCTTTTTAATATGATCTGACAAGGCATGTGTAATTTTTAATAAATTAAGTTTTTACATCGTGGTCATGATTCACTTCAAAGCGCTCCATTTTTTCATGGAAGAGGACATACCAAGCCAAATAACATTTTTTTGTAACAACAAGGAAGGAAAAATTCTTCATGATGATGAGCAAATAACATGTCGTCTTTGACACAACATTTTTTCCTACTTTCAAGAAAAAATTCATTTCACGCTATCATCATCTTTTTCTCTCAAATATTTCTACATTCATGTTGTGTAGTTTTTGTATACAAGATTAAAAAGAAGACGCTTGAAACGAATAGAGAGAATCATGTTCCATTATGCATTACTTCAAAAATTGTTCATAACGTCACATGACGAGATATGTCTAACAAGCGGTGTCAAGTCATTTTTCTTCCTGCTGACTCTTTTTTATTATCATCATTCACTTTAGCACTTTTAAAAGAGCTAAAACCAGTATAAAACACATTATTATCATCCTCAGCAGCAGCAGTAAAAACTGATTTAATGAATTTTCATTGGGGTGCCTCGTAAAATAAACATCGCACCAGGCACGAGAGAAGAGAATAAATTCACAAAGACAAAACTTTCTGCGTCTTACTGTACAATGGGATATGTGAAGGAGTTAAAACGTTTACTGTAAGAATTATTATGATTATTAAGGAAAATTGCAACAGATTTTATGCTTCTGGAAGGATGTGGATTTTTTTAGTATGCGGTTCGTCTTTCATCGTTTTATATATTATATTTTTTTAGACAGAAGAGAGATGAGATTTGAATGTGACGAATGACTGCTTTTGTTGTTGCGGTTTTTACACTGAAAAAGCAATGAAACATGAGCAAGCAAAAGCGCCAAACACATCATCCTCTTCTTTCATGTTCTCTCCTCACTATCCGCTCCCCGTCATCTTCCTCTTCACGACTTTTCTGTTAGATTGAGTGTCATTAGCCATTATCATCTTTTATTTCGCTCTTCTCTTGTCTTCTCTCTGTATCCCTGATCAAAGTTGGCGATGTTCCTGTTCCCATTAAGAAAATTATTGTCAATGTAATAATCGCCTAATATATGCTTTATTTGTCGCTTCTTAACTTCTTTCTCTCTGTCTCGTTCTTGACTTGAATGGAATTGAAATAATGCCTTTCTATCTCACATCATAGTACTCACCGCCATTAACATTATCATTCCACTTCTCTTCATCTTGCTTGATAAATCGTGAAAAAGCACTCTGTTGTTTCTCTCTCTCTATCAAAAATGCATGCCATTTAAGTACATCGGAACGAAAAAGCATGTCCAAAATGAATGAATTATAAAGAGAGGGCCAGCAAACAGATACGATTACAGCAGTATGAAACAACAGAGACGAAAAATAATGTTCCGAAAAATGTGCCAGCGAACTAGCCGGTAATGTAATAAAAAAAGTCAGAAAATAATATCGCGAATGCAAGAGTACGTTATTTTGGCGATCCCGTTACATGCTATGTAGTACATATACATCAGAAAAAGGACAATGCAAAAAATGGTTATAGTTATGGCATGGGCGCATATTATTGTAAAGTAGTGCTATCCATTAGAATGCATATTGCACAAAGTACAAAAAAACTAACAATGGAAAACAGCCCTATTTTTCGAGAGCATTTTGTACTTATTATTTGTTCTGTTAGAATAATAATAAAGTGGATAACGTGTGATGGCAGAGCAGAAAAATGTCATGCCACATGAGAGATGCGCAATATTATTATGTAGCGAATGATCGGACTATGATGAAGAGAATGAGAGTCAGTTGCAAAAAAAGGAGAATGTGGACTAAGAGTGGTGGGCATCATAAGTTTACAAAGCGAAGCCTTTTTCTGTTTTCTTTTCTCAGAACAAATACTGTTTCTAGTGATTGCAAATTACATTACATACGGTACTTTACAATGTTTTTGAAAGTTTTTGAATGCAGTGTAAAGTGTGTGGAAGGGGTGTGTGGAGTGGAAAAAAATGTGAGTAGTTTTCGCCTATGTATCGTGACTGGGCTGTCATATATATTTTTTTGGGAAATTGTCTTTCCCCGCCTCTCTATCGCCACCGTCTTGTTTCATGTTTGTCTCCTTTTGATTATATTTTAGAGATTTTTTTTGTTTCTTCAAGATTGCGCTTTTTGAGAAATTGAGAGAGACACCGCCGTGTTCTCGGAGAAGAGACGTTTAGGATTTTTGTTGTGTCTAAAAAATGTATACAGACGACAAGGGAAACGGAATAAAATGAATGTTGCATCGATGGGTCATGCAAACAGGCATGTTTTTGTTCTTTGTTTTTAAAGTTTTTTTTTCAAGCAAGCATTATGGTAAACTTTTTATGGCTCTAGTTGTTTTGTAGTTTTACGGTGGTGTTTTCAAGGGGAAAATGAAGTTAAGGATGAAAATAAGGTCCATGGGTCTTGTCATGTGCTCTTATTACTCTAACGCTGCTGCTCCTGCTGCTGAGTTTTGGTACACTTGCATTTCAACAGGAAGTTTATGCACATAAACTATTACAAAACTTCACTCAGGAGATGAAACGCGAGGGAAAATAGAGGGAATTCTTGTATCTGCTTCGTATCCAAGTCAGCATCACCACCATATCTCCAGTCCAGAGAAAAGAGTGACAGCGTACAATACACTTGTGACTAAAGAAAGGACTTGATTTGACTTTTTCGAGAGAGGAAATCTGGGTCTGCTGCTGAATCGCAGAATGATTTTGAAAGATTCTCTCTCAGCTCAGGCAAAAGCATATTTTTTTCCTTCGTTAGCTTTACTCAAACACCACGCGAGTTGTCTCTCGGTCTCAATGGGGGTGAAAAAGGAGTACAGGCAGAGCATTCATGTTGAAAATCGCATTGAGGATGGGAAGAATGAAGGTTGATGATCAGGATGATATGGTACACAAGCTCAAATTCTTTTATCCTCAGTGCTAGTTCCGTCTTCTATTCATGCATGCGATTGAGATGGTGCTGGTGGTAAAATGATGGTGCATACTTTTTAAACGGTACTGTAAGCCCGAGGAGGAGAAGTGAGGACGATAACGAGTAACGATACTCGGTATCATTTTGATCTTCAGCATGAAAATTGCTGCCGCTTCGACTATTCATGCTGATGAGAAGTAGCACTTGAGCCACTCAAGAAGACGATGATGATTAGTAGCAAAGAAGAGGGCCCTTGGAGATCTATATACGAAATCAAAGGCGGCGATATATGTGTGTGCATGTCTGTCTCTACTATTTGCTTAAAATGTAACAAGAGAGAAGAAAGAGGGCCATATGTTTCTCAGAAAATTGTGCACCGTGTGTTATTTTTACGTAATTTGAGATGAAATGAGTAAAGTATTTACTTTCAGTGGAATTGTTGTAATTGTGAGATGTGTGTACTTGAAAATGGTGCATGCAACAAAAACCTAGCAAGATGAAAGATGTAGCAGCACAGCAAGAAAATGCACGAGAGGTTGTAACAGACAGATTTGCTTACTGTTTTATAAATGACGCTTGGCACAAGAGTGAAAAGGGGAGGTTTAAGGATTGGGGGCGGAAAGGGTTCTTAAGTGAAATATATGTATATTCTGTGATTTAAAAAAATATAATTTATTTAATGCCTTGAATTTTGTCAAGATTACGCAAGCACAAGACACACACAAAACATGATGCATTGTACGTAACGGTAATGCCCGCATTTTACTTGCAATTTAGAAATTTCCCACGTTTACCCCATTGCTGCAAAAACACTTTGTATTGCTCTCCACTTATCTATTCCAGTTCCATACACAGGCAAAAACTCTAAGGGCGAAAACGCCACATAAGCAGACAGATAGAGATACAAATCATCACGCAGAGAAGAGCTAAAATATTGCCATCCGTTTGCATTTTCTTATTCCTCTCATGAAGCTCACACTCACGATCAACGATTAATCTACCTTAAATCGGCTTTCATCCAGAAAAAAAGGGAATCCTTAAACCCAAGCCTTTCATCACTCTCGACCCAATCCAATAAATTCAGCCAAGAAAGAAGAAGAGATAAACTACCCAAAATTTATTATCATTAGTGGAATTTCATCACGTTCCCCGGTTTTCTGGTTTCCACATCCATTTTTTCCACAATGCTAACCAAACTAACTACGTGTACAATACCAGAGCCAACAGCAAGCCATATAGCATCATCAATGCGAGCTACCATTGCAATCATGATGATTATCATCATCAGTGGAAGCAATCAGCGCATTATTTTGGTTTTGATATTCTACTCAATTTTAACTTATTTCACGAGTCGGATGAGAGGAGCGATAAAGCTGTCTCACTAAAGCCAACCAAGTGGAAATGTTAAAAAGAAGTGAGTATTTTTCTTCTTCTCCAGTTTTTGCCATTCGAAACAACTTGGAAGAGTCCAGAGCTCAACTTCAAGCGACAATATATCAATACTCCTCCTAACAGTCTGGTTTTCTGGAGAATTTATTTTTATTGGAAATAACAGCTGCAATCCAACAGACTTTTTCCCAGGGGAAAAACATTGTACAGTCATTTATATACATGAAGACGACCATGTATTTTATGTATATTGATCGTTTTAACGGCTATCTACGTCTAACTAAAAAGAGAAGAGAGAATATTATTTTGTGGATATTCGGAATTGTGCATTAGCCGCAAAAATGAGAATTCGGAATTGGAGTTGAAGAGTCGTGTAAAATAGTGATGGAGAGGTCCAAATTCACTTTCAAAACTCCATCCGATTGAAAACATTGACATGCACGGTAGGTTATTTCAGTTGGCGGACTGAGTGGAAAAACAAGGAAATACATTTTTTTGCCCATTAAATATATTATGGATACAAGAACAATAAATGTAACAAAATGGAAAAAGCATTTTTTTCCACTTCCTTCCATTTCGTTACAGAGAAAACAAACGCTTTACTCCTTTTGCCGTTTGATCCATTATTTATTTCCAAGTTTTATTCTCTCTCTCTCTTTCACTCACTCTGTTTCACAGTCGGAAAGTTACATTTATGCCTTTTCAGTATCCTCTTACTTTTCTGCGACTACTCCTCCTCCGTCACTGCCTCGCGTATTTTATTCCAGTCCTCTTATAATTTAGAAATAACGCAATGTAACGTGCATAACGCGATAAAACGTCTTATTTTGAGTATTGAGTGTCTTAAGCCTTTTCCTCCGCCCGCTGTCATGCTGCATGGCTTTCTTTTCATTTCGTGTAGCTAAGAAAAGTTTTAAGCTTGGGTGATGGCTTTGCTGGTGAAACTTCCACTGTATAGTAGCAGTGTTCATTGTCATAATAATGCATGCAATCCTTCATAAAGACATGCGGCATTCTACATCAGATATGAGACGAAGAATAGCAGAAGACGCTCAGGAGTAGGCAGGGAATGGAGCACTCGAGAGAAAAAGAATAAGGCTCGTGTCGTGTGTGTGTGTGGTGTCATGTCAAGAAAACAACTGAAGTGTTCAATGCTCAGAGGAGAGAATGAAAGTGAAACTTTCGTATCAATTCCAGTTTCTAGTCGTCGTCACAAATAAACTCAGTGTGGAATGCTAAATGGGAGGCAAACAATAGATCTCAAACTGGGTATTATGGAAATGAATGTAATTTGGAGTGACGATTGTTATTCTAAAAAGGAAGAGAGAGAGAGAAGCAAGAGAAAGTTCATTTAAATAAGAAGAAAGTAAGAAAGTCAATCTGGCAAGAGTAGACGGTAAGTGAAGCGGAATAAAAGCAGGCACTGACAAAATAAGTAATACCCCGTCGGGTTTCCTTTCCATTTGGCTTAGGTCAAATCTAATGGAATTCTATGAAAGTAATAAAATGACTGCAGGAACTGATTTAGTCTGCACTGAATTCTTCACATGACTAAAGGAAGCCTTACAAATGCAACCGACTAACATTGCACGATTGCGATTATTGATGAAACAATTTTATGAATCCGTAACAATTATTAATTTAACTGAAAACCGGATTTTGGATGTAATATCTCTCATTGGGCAAATTATGTTATACTTTGCGTATTATTTACACTGACATAATTTTCATGGTACAACAAGATTAGTGCATAGAAATGTCTAACGATAATTCGATTGAGTTTTGTTTTTTGTATTATTGCATATTATGAAGCATCCAGTCGTCCTCTCCAGTGTACAGCAACATGTTTTGGTCGATGCCAAAATAATATAAGTGAGGTTTATTTTTAAATATAGAATATTCTAAGACTTGGAAAAACATGCTATGAAATTTTCCATATAGCATTCTTCAATTCAATGCATGATACGGTTCAGTTCTTGTAAGTTTACTGAAAAACATTACCGCTAGCGGGTTAGACATTCAGCAGCAGTAAAAAACAAGTACAAAAATGTTTGTTGAGGAAAACTCTCCACCCTCATTTAAACGTGGCAACGTAATATCCGCTACCTATAGGTTTTAATGTTGTTTTCTGATGGCATATAACCTTAACCCTACCCTTGCGAACTTTACCTGGCTTTGGTGTGTGTGTTTCATCGTTTTTATCACCATTCACAAATATTCAGCATAGCATTAGCAGTCAGACGAACTTGCGATATATACGCTCAATAGTATGTACATGTACATATATTGGTAGAAATAGGAAGCTTATACGCACTGATATGATATTGTTTGTGACTTCATTTTATTTTATTCGGTATCGTTCCCTTTTCTCGTTGCGTTGTTGTCGTTTTGCTTAACTGATTTTTTTTTCATCCATGAATGTCAAGCTAACATTATCGTATTGTATTTTGAGTCAGCGCACCTACCTACAACTTTCAACTTTACAACTGCTATTCCAACTGCAAACGTTGTGTTGTGATATGATGCATGACTCATGTCCATCCGTTTATTTCATTGTTTCTGTCTTCTGCTCACTCACTTCGTTATTATTTTACGTAACGTTCACGCTTATGTATTTTTTTATCCGTTTGTGCAGCCTCTGCAAACGCTAGTTCGTAAAAGTTTATTATGCTTTGTCAGTCCTGAAAACATGATGAGAATGAGGATGAATAATATGATAGAGTAGTAACTCCAACTCGACGCATGAATATTATGTATTTTACAGTCGTAGTATTTACGTAAACTTCAAATATTAGCATAGTCGACAACGACACATCATGCGAATCCATTTTCCAGTTGCGAACGCAATCAGCGAGACATGTTTAATCAAAGATTTGTATGAGTCTTCTCTCAGTTTGTATTCTGGGACTAGTGCACACTTTCTCCAACCTCGTGTCACCGATTTGTAAGCCACACACATACGCAGCAACATATTATAAGTGGAGCAACAGTAGCAGACGTTTTACTCTTCTTTTTTGACAAGAAAGCTGAAATCCCTTGTGGGTATATCAGGACAACTAAAGTGACTAAAGGTTCTCTATTTCTTTCTATACCCGAAAAGAAACTAAGCGGAAAAATGAGTGAAAAGGAAACCCGTTTGTAAGTTCAATACTTTGGTGGTGGTTCCTGCTCGATGATGATACAGCCAGAAGGCTCATGTTTGTTGCTCTTTCTGATATATCATTCGTATCATGAAACTTCTCCTTTTACATTTCTTATTATTGTCGCTCGTCAAGAAAATCATATTATTTTCCGTGTGGGCCACCTCTCTCCTTCTCTTCCTGCCTGTAGTTTTCCACTCTAATAGGTAACCGTTTGCCAAAAAAATTCACAATTTCCTTCGACAATGATAACAATATAGACTGTACACCTAGTATTGTATCGCCAACCGTCATGCCACCAGCATAAAAATGACAGCATACATGTCTTGGCCCACACACAACATGGCAGGTCTGTTTAATATGCTGTAGGCAGGCACACGGCTATCCAGAGAACATAAGGTAAAAAATCAAGAATCCTCATCTTCAGTATCATTTTGCTTGAGATATCATGACATATGACATAAGGATATCATGACACATCAGGTTAAAATCATATATGGTAATGTTATTATTATATACTTTCCATACGCATGCAGAGCATATATTTTCTGTATCGTAGTATTCCACATCAAACAAAAAATTCTATTACTCAGCAGTATTAAATGTAGTAATAGGGAAGTTGTTGGGTAATAGGAGGGATAAGTATCAAGGGCATAGTTACTGCAGCTTGGGTGGATTATGATTATGGAGTGGTCGGTAGAGGAAGGGGAGATTTTTTATTTGATTTTTGGTTGGCTAACTGTCTGTTGGACTGTCATATCCTGTCATCATCTGCCACATAGTAGTGATGAATGTATCAGTATCAGTTCTTCTGAAGAGGTTCTAGCATAGCCCGTATATATAGACTTTTTGTTATACATCTAACCAGATTTCACGGATGACATGCTCTACCACTTTTTCCTAAGCGTCCCCTTTGTTTCTACAGCTCTATGTTCACAGTTAAAAAACATGAAGGAGTAAAAAGTAATACGCAATATGTGGGATATGAAACGAAATAAAATAATTAAAAATTAAAAAGGGAAATGTAATTTTATTTCTCAATAGCATACCATGCAGGAGTTACGGGGGAGAGCCTGAGCCTAGTAAAGTTACTTTTACTGATTATCAACTTTAAAAGTGGGATTGACGTCATGTATTTGAGTTCTGTTACAACGAATTACATTTCATTAGGATAAAAGCTGCAGAAGGACAGACTAAAAGACTGCTCTTGAGACTGTAAAATTATTAGAATTTTGAATACCTAAAAGAGTGCAGGGAAGGGTCCATATACATATGCTAGTCATTTCTACACTCGCATAGTATTACTCATAGTATGCATCACGGCTTTGCACATAATTAGCTTAAGGGTAGCTTTTCAGCTTTTCCTTCATCAACTTCCTCCTTCTTCCATGCATGCGTGATGTTTATTCATGAAAATCATGAAAATACATCAGCAAATGTAGAAGATAGGGAAAGAGAAAATAAAATGGTAGAAGTGCAAATACTGCATGCATATACACACACGGTTAACTTTTTAAAGCTTGTAAATACAGTTCGTAGGTAAGTCTGAGCAAGCCGGTCACTATTATAGAAAATGATGAATTTTTCAGTAGTAAAACATGTCATATATATTATAATGTATTAGCTAGGTATATTCATTCATCTATCATTATTAGCGTCTATGCGTAATCGAGTTGATTTTCAACATCAAGTTAGCAATTCCACTAGCGTTGTTCGTTGTACGTATGAAAAACTTGATGGGAATAGTGCCGCCAGGAAATTAGGTTCCTTTTTCCGTATTAGATCACGTTTTATTATTGACTCTCTCTGGTTTTGCTTCAATTTTTGGCTATATATTTTTGCATTAAAATGAGCAAAAACAAGGAGGAAGTGACGGAAAGAATTCAGGGAGATATAGCCTCACGGTGCGGTAGAGTGAGAGAGATGCTCTTCTTTTTATTCTGTTTCAGTGATTTTCAATTCCGTTCAAGTAGCAAACATAATGAAGTGGATCTATAGGGAGAGATGTATGCGGAGCAAAAACTGTGTGTGTGCTTGTGCATATGAGACTGACTAAAAGTGGATGCGTTTTTTTCTGCGACTCTGACTGTCTGCTGTTTGTAGCATTACAAGTATATTTATGAGCATAAGTATTCCTTGCAATTCAAAGTGTCGTGTCCAGAATGCGAAATTACGGGAAATGAGCGAGTTAGCAATGCTGAAATTTTCCGTGTTTTAAGGGCAAAAGAAAGAGAGAGAGGGAAGCCGGTGATGTGATGACGATGAAGAGAAGATGCATGGAGGCTCATTACCATGTCGAGTGAGTATTTGAGTGGAGAGTCTTTGAGTGTGTGGTACTACAGATAGTGTTGGTGGGGTGCTGCAAATTGAACTCTTCAGCAAGAAAAAAAGCAAAAAATAAACTAACGAACAAAAACTGGTGGTGGTACATACACGAGAAAATACTTGAACAACGAAACAACTAGTGATGATCGCAATGTGTGAGGGAGTGAGTGCAAATATCATTGGAAAGTACACAAAAACACACTACCACCGCCACACACACAATTGCAAACACGGAACAACAACTAGGCCAAATAGATAAAGGTTCATCAGACATCATTGCTTGTTTCTATATATTGCTATCTTTTCATTCTTTTCTTTGTCTCACTGCCAATGTGCCATCATCAGCATCATCCTCATATAACCAACAACGACCAATTCTCATTGTCGCCAATTCGCTTGTACTTTTTTGGGCCAACAAACGTACTCAAAGTAGAAAAGCAAGTAATAAAAAGATGAGAGGGTGATTTCTTTCGCTTTCTAGGCAAAATTGAAGGATAAGGTGTGATAGGAGCTCATATGAATAAAAATGGTTTGTTTGCTTGCAATTTGGGAGTTTGTGCCAGTGTCACACTGCTGCACAGTTGAATCGTACATGGAGGATTTTTTATTCAAATATGTTCCAAATGAAATATACATACTTATCTGCCAGCACACACAAGTAAAATCCTATATTTAGCACACTGGTGTCGCCGACTAACACTCCCGCTTCCTCTTCTTTTCCAATCCCATTCCTCACAAAATGTTTGTTGGCTTTATTCCTTACTCCCTATCTACTTTATATGATCCATCGGTTTCTTCTTCCTGGTTTATCGCTGGACTAGAGCACACGCTGCTGCTTTGCTTCCAGGTATGGGTTTTGAGGTAAACAAAGCGCTTTTGATCGGTAAGCCTTTCCCATGATCGAGCTGGTAATGCATGGAACACACGAGGATTTTCTGTGCTTATCAGAAGCAGCCACACTCGCTCGCATCAATTCCTGTGAGGATGATGGCAAGAGTAACACGAGTCTCTGGTAATGCGTAAAACTCTTGTGAGTTAAGCCGCATCATACAAGGTATTTGGAATCGGAGCATCGGAAGGCTGCTGCCAGGGCTTTAGATATTGTTTGGCGATTATGTTATCAAAATTGACCATATTTTTGTTACAGTTTGAAACAAAATTTCGCTATCTCAGTTGACTCCTGGCTTGACTGATAGCAAAAAACACACACAATAGAACCAGATAGTGTGTATCGTTTGTTTCGAATGACAAGAAGAGTAGAATGATGTTAAGTCAGCGTGCTACAGTTTTACAAAGCAAAGTGTTACAAGAAGATTACATTTTAACGATTTATTTATTACAATTGCTTGTTACGTATGTCTACGTGTTTACTTTTTGAAAAGTAGAAAAAAGAAGAATTCACATTAAAACATCGTTTTATCCTCTTTAAAGTTATATAAAACCTTTTATTTATCAACAGTTTATGCATTGTTAGATTTTTTATTGCTAAACATGCCAATTTCATTTGATTCTTTATGCTGTTATTCAATAGGAAGAAGAAAGGACTCGTTAGCCAGGACAGACAAGAACGCGGATGATGCCACTTTTTGTTCTTCAAAATCTGTCAAAATGTTGAAAAAGGAAGACCAAGTTTCAATAACAGCAGGGATAACATCAGCAGCCGCTGTTGATGTAATTACAGTTGCAGAGCGAAAAGAAGGGACATAACTTGATACTACTACTTTGCTCTAAAGTCGCCGTCATTGTTGCTTGTGTTGACCATGTCGAATGGCAAGTTTTCAATTTTGTCACATTCATCGTCATCAGCACCATCAACGTCAAAATGAGCAACGGGAGTGACCATCACCATCCTGCTCGTCGTGAGCATCTTCTACATGCCCAGGTTTTAAAACTTTTAAATCATCGTCACATCATCATGAAACGGTTTAGAAACTACTAGCCAGTCAACCAGTTAAAAGTTTTTGAAATAAAAAACCATTATCATTTCAAAAGGGAAAAAATCAAGAAAACATGAAGATAATGTGCGAGGAAAAACGTTAAAAAAATGAGAAGGCACTCTTCAGGTAAATGCTTGCTGTGTATTTACGATCACGAACTGCAAACGGAATTAAGCCTCAAAAAGGATACGTTAATAGCTCTCTACTTGTAAAAAAAATTTCATTCATCGTTTCGGAACTGAAGCGTCTAACTGAGAAACGTGAAATTAGCGTGAAAATAGAAAACAAGTGAGATAATTTTTTGAAAAAGTAAATAGGCTCGTCAAAAGAGGAATCTTTTTTTTTATTGTTGTGTGTATAGCCTGTTGTCATTATCATTACTTAACCAAATGGGTAAATCTTCCTTATTGCAGCAACAGCACCCCTCTTCAAATTATAATTATAGTAATAGCTCTAGTATTAATAATAATCATAATCACCAACATCACCCCCCTCTCCAACCTCAGCACCAACGTGCGACTTCTACTGCTGCGACTAATACTGCATCTACGACCAATAGTAGCACTAATACTGGCAATAGTGGTCGTGGTGCAACATCAACAGTGAAAATGAAAGTGACAGTGTGCTTCGGAAATGTAAGGGTCATTGTGCCCTGCTCAAATCCTGAAATGCTTGTTCGGGATTTGATTCACCAGGCGTCACTCCGCTATAAGAAGGCTACCGGAAAGGTGAGTGTGCAATATTTTTTTGAAAAATTTCTTTCAAGATTAATTTTTTACCTTTTTCAAGATTTCCGCTTTCAGTTGTTTCTTTCATTAAAAATGTATTGCGTCATTGTCAGTTATATTGTCATCTATCTCTTTCTACAACAGTCCATGCATTTTTAAACATCTTCGCATCAACAATGTCATTGCCAAAGGCATATATATACATATTTCAGAGAAGGATTCCAAAAATAAAAATGACATCGAAAGGAAGTCGCAATTATGAACGGTGACTTGCATGTAAAATGTGCAGGACAGAGGTTGAATCACGAATGTTAAAGTCACTGTTACTGCGGTGGGTCATTAAATGTTTTATGAAATGCGCACATGATTTTTCTTATTGTTTGGAAGTTTGAGTGGCGTAGGCGGCAGATGTAAAGGGTTACATGAGCCTCAACCCCATAAGGGATTTATAAGTTATTAAAATGCGAAATATGTATGTGGAATAGATGAAAGGCTCAAGTATGCCGGTGGTGCTGGCCTGGACTGGAAGTAATCAATTCGTGAAACACGAAATGTTTCGTGCTGGCTGAATTGTTGATGTTTTTCATTTGAGCTTTTTATATGCATAGTTTTGTTAATAAAAATATGTAGTAATAAGTTAAAATGTTATGTTGGTTAACCGACAGACACAAACTGTTTATATTTCTATTGACATGCTCCACTGTTTATTCGTTTTTTGACAGTCGGTTGGCAAGTTATTAGGAGGAGAAGAGGAAGAAGCAATGTTTCGTCTTCTTGTTACAAAATTTATTGCAAGTCATAAAACGGAAAATGGATGTTTTGAAAGGAGTGAAGCAGCGGAAAGATTTGTAACCCGATCTTTCACTCTTTGTGCTCTTGTTATGGTGAAGTATGGATTGTTGAAATGTACATTGGTCCAAATTTTGTGCATATATGCCTTGATTATTTCGTGATGTTTGACATTTATGACCTGAAGCGAATATGTTTCCACGTATTCTGTTTACTCATCTTCTATATAACGACCGATTTATGTCAGTGATGCATTGATAATATTTACGAAAGTAGACAAGTAACGAAAAATACGGATTTATGAAATACCCACTCATACAAATACTTGTATTCTTTTTGTTGTACTCTATCCATAAGATTGAGACGTATGTTACTTGTCAACTCTTTTACTTATAAAAAAAATGGAGTTGCCACACAGTTGTCGGTTCATTGCTTCACAATTGCCACACTGTTTATGACGGTGATTGTGTGACGTTGATATTATGATATCGCATTTGTTGACACTTGAGAAGATACATATTTATGTCAGCGTGGTTTTTTCTTCACTTTTATGCTGCGTGAGAATGAGAGCCATTGCATGTCTCTATTCATTTGCTGTCATCATTTCATCGCCAAATACACAGGAAGAGTTGTTGGAATTGGAAACCTAAGCCAAATATATAAAAATGTGTTTATGTCTATTGCTTCTGATGAAGTAGAGACTGTAAAGTATCTCTTTACTTCTGGAAATTACCTTCCATCCATGTGAATAACTTCACATGAGTCATACCAATAATAATGGTTTTTGATAGTAAAGAGAATGAAATGAGATATCTTGAGTTCGTGTCGCTGCCTCCTGTGGCGAATGAGTTATTGGCTTGAAACTTGACTTGCCTCAAAGGAGATAAGTAACTGAGCATGGCAATATTAATATTAGTATCATATTGGGGTAAATTGCTTTTGAACTGTGAACTCAGGATCTTCCGCTAAAAATGCATACATTCATATTTTCTGACTGTAATTTATCCACTTTAGGTCCACCCCCATGCATGCAAATGAATTATGGTAAAGAACCGTCTTTAGACCTGAGGTTATCTGTAATGCAGTTAAATGAAGAACAGTAGCAACTGGAAATGGTGCTCGCAAGATAAAACTGGGATGTTTGCAATTGATAAGTGCGGACCTGAGACTACTGCCATGAGGGTGAAGGAAGCTACAAATTTATTTTATCTTGACAGTTACAGCACACATCGAAGCAAACTTTTCCCTTGAATAATCTCGAGCACATATATTTGTTATGCAATATGCCACAAGCCTCAGTTTGCCTCATTCTCTCTTCTGCGTTGCGTAAAGGGTTAAAAAATCTTATAGTTTTATCCCACTTTAAATTCATCATCAAAGGAATTTTTAACTAGGATCATGAACCCAATAAGCAAATCATTATTTTTTAGCTTGCTACCTGGATTGCTTCATCACGACTCATCCTACTTTATTCAAAATTTTATTTACCCTTTGTTTTCATCGTCTGTTTTTCTGAAACAAACAAGCAAAAACAGTCGCAATCTCTCTTTATCTCTTCAATGACCGTACACAGTAATTAGCAAATAAATCTTTTCAGAAATGTACACAACTCATAAAAGAAGAAAGTTGCTTCTTTCTTCTGTTTTACTCACTCAAATAATGAGTTGGATTTTTTGTTAGGGCAAGGGCTTTTGTTTCCTCAATGCTGCAGTTTCCTTCAACGTTGTTAGTTACAAAGTTTCAGAATAATCCAGAGAAAAGGAGGAAGTACCAATTCATTACAGCTAACTACTTATTTTCCTCTTGCATGAGACTCACGAAATCGTAAATTAATATCAATTTCAACTTTTACACTTGAAAATATGTATACGTGCGACAATATATAATATGTTAGTATGTATACTTTGGATGAGTCATTTATGTAGTATACTTTCGTACGTGCTCATTCCGTATTATTTGCTTATTTCAAACCACACGATACAACCAAACACCACCTTTTCAAAGTTCACTTGAGAGAGCCATCTCATCACCTTCCTTCACTCTTGTACTTTATATGTGCTTGAATGTAATGTTTGCTGTTTTGAAAGAGTTGTGGAAATATCATTCTACACATATCATTGACTCTCTTGGGTATACTCTGCTCTTAATCAGAATGATGATCATTTTTTGCAAGAAAACTTTTTATGGGAAGTGGATAGAAGATGATTATGACGATGGTGGTGGGGAAGATGATGATAAGATGAAGATGAGTTGGGTTCGACGAGTGCGGTGTATTACTATTATTGTTATTGCACATCTGCTTCCTCGTGTCCTCGTCGTGGCGGTTGGTGTTGATGATAATGATTATTATGGTGCGTTTTCACTGCTGACACACACAGATTTACTTTTATCTCTGTGCTCAAACTAATTGTAGTTCAGTGGTATAAAAGTCGTGGTTGGTCTTTCTCATATCTATATTTGCTGGTCGGTAACCCTTTTCCTCCTCTCTGCCTCTTCATTTCTAGAGTTTGATACAAGCACACCGTTTTTTTATACCTATATACATACTCGGTGTAAGTATAATGTTTGTCTCTAGTCATCATCATCATCCCCACCTCAGCAAGAGTATTTAGAAAGTCGTAAAGGGGGATGTTCCACATTGTAGAAAATTATCATTACCAATAATAAGCCAAACCACCGCCATCGCAATCATCATCACATTCCACAGGTTTTACTCTCTTCTTTTCTTCGTGTGGATTTCTCTCTTTGTGTACCTTTTATGATGCTAATGATGATCATTCTGTGTTTGGTAGCAGTGTAGGCTTTTGTGGAAGAATTAAACAATATTTTTTTTAGCAATGTGGTGTTTAAAACACGAGGGAGAATGTTTTAAAGGACAAGTAATGAATCGGAAAACTATTCGTTATTAATGATCTTTTGGTATTTCTATGTGGTGGTATTCGTAAAAGAGAAGAAGTCGTGCTCGCGCGGGTATCTTCTTCTTGGTCAGCTAGCATAGCATCTCTAGCATCAGCAATTTATATGCAAACTTTATCTACGCATTTGTGTAAAACGTGGGGGGTTGCTCATCCGACATCGGAGCGAGAAAAAAAACTCTGATTTAATGGATGCATTTGGAACAAGCACGTACACTTTTTCTTTAGCAATTATTGCATTGTTTCAACTGTAGGTTCACTTTTTGCATGATATGTTCTAGCTCTGCAATAGTTTAATAAAAGTAAAGTGTGTAAGTAAAGCTTTAATTAGTGTTTTTTCTTTTCGACGGAGAGAAAAAAATGTGAAAAAAGAGAGGCTATTGCACACATTAGCCTTTTTATATGTGAATTAAAGTAGAAACAGAGACGGAGTATTTGCCTACTTAAATATATAATAGTGTCTCATAACAAGTAAGTACTTGAATGCATACATTGTAAATTACAATTTAGCTGTAATAATTTACTTAACGTGATGAAATGGCTATACACAGTACAACGATCGTTTTCTATTGAAACAGCGAAAAGGGACATTTTACAAAGTAAGTAAATTGTAATCAAAAGCTGAAAAGGGAAGAGAAACACATAAAGTTGAGTTGGGACTTGATTTAAATCAGATAGAGAGGAAATTGCATTAAGTAAAGTTACGCCTTGGATTGTTGTCGCTATTATTAAACGAGTATACCGTCTTATGAATATAATGAGGTTTTTAGTGTCGTTCTTATTTGTAACTCGCATTAGCGTTCTTGATAAGGATCATATAGACTATATGTTTTGTGCGTGTATTCGTTTAAGCGTTGAAGGTTCGCATTTGTAACAATAAAAAGAAAAGGAGAATCTGCCTATTTAGTTTGCGCTTAATTTAATTGAGCTCGTGCCCCTATACCTGACTCTATCAATTTAGCATTTCTATCTTCTACATATTATTGTGCTATATATTATGTATTCACTGACAACTTATACGCTAAAGCTCGTTATCTTCGTAAACATCGTCATCATCGTCCGCCGTCATAGACATGTGGAAGGTGATAATGAGGATGATTAATAATTAAGCCTTGCGGCATTACTCAAGCTACAATGCATTGTTGATATTTTTATGAATGAATGAATGTAGGTGACGAGTAATTTTTTATGTTTTTGGGCTTTCCGTAAGTAGTATGTTATTGGATTTGAATTAAAATTTTGCTAATTATTAGAAACGAATGCTTTCTTGTTATTTTTTATTTGACATAATTGGCTGCATGCTATATGTTTGCATATTTGATTGATTAGTGAAGATTTCTAGCAAGAAAAATTCATGAATAATGCTGCAAAATGCTGGATGCAAATTCTCAATCAAGACCCGTAGCACTGTGGAGGTTGGATAATTGATAAAAAATAAAAGAGATGACCGTAGAAGGAAATGAGCAATAATTCTTCTACTTCCTTTTTTAGTGTGCTTGTTATTGAGAAAATATTATTACCTGATAGAACAAGTTTTGCATATAAAGCAATGGATATCTGAACTTTAGAAGATTTTTTTTCTGAATGAAGACTTTTCCACGAATAATTTAATATAACCTTACTATGTGGATTAATTTTTTAATGAAGTAAATTAAATTTTGTCAGTATTACTCAATATGTGTTTTAATTAAATGAAGGATGTTGCATGCTTACGTATGCACAATATTACATTGATAGGTCGATTTTCAAATTGATTTTCTCAAGCATTTTCTCGTTTCAGAACGTTCAATGAGAACGTTTGCTAATTTTCTGATTAGTAAAACGTAAACTCCGAATTAATTAACTAATAAAATACCTTATTCATCTATACTTCATACCAATTATAGTTTGTTTACCTCAATTAACGATGAAAAAACTTCATAAAACACAATGACAATACTCATTGTCATATTTAAACTTACAAATTTATTTAATTCTTTTCGCCAATTTCTCGCGTCAAATCCCATCAGCATGATTGTTGATTTTGTATGTGTGCTTAGCACAAAAGTAAGATGTTTACATGTTCATTCAGAAATTACCTTTTGAAAAAGCATGTCATGTTAATAATCAGTGATAATGATCACATGAAAACACTACTTTTCTCTTGCACTTTCTTCCCGTTCATGTATCTCGCAAGAAATTGCATGCAGCTTTGTGCTCAAATGTAAAACAAAAAATCTTCCTTGCAGCTCATGCAAGATGCATGTTTTTCAACAAAAAAACGTGTGATTTTATGCATGCATAAATTGCATCTGTCAAGATGAGTTGTGATTGAAGATAGAACACCTACTACATTAAATACTACTTCTAACATTATTCTTGCATCCTGCATTATGCACATTTCTTTCCGTCTCGTTTTTCTATCCTAAATTCTCTCGTCGCTTTACGAACGTGCTCATTCAGATATCTGTCACAGTGACACTACTCATTTTCAATGGTAATAAAGTAATTCTACGAGTCTATTTGGCACCATTGGACATCACCTCTATTCTTCGAAGACACGGCGACGGCGACAACGACAATGGTAATCTGACATGATCATGAATGACTTTTTTAAAGGAAGAGAACAAAAGCAAAGTCATACATTTTAGAGCACGTAGGTATTCTCTGTGGGGACTTTTACAATATTGAAAATGCAAATATAAATGAATATGACAAAAACGTGCTTTCATGACTCCTTCTTCTACCCCAAAAAAATCTCTTCTATGTTCATTTTAAATTGAAATTGAAATCGACCATACGTTTGAATGCGATTTGACTTTATGTGTTTTTTGTGGTTTCGGATGATGTATGCAGAACCTGTGTGCATGCTGTAAAGACTAATATCCATAGAACACATTTGGTTGGGGTAAGGATCACGAGGATTATAATTTTAGACAAAAAGTATTAAATTAACTTGGTGTGTGCATGTTTGACACGTTACTAATGGGATGGAAGCACGTCATTTTCGTGTAGTTCAATCTCAGCCTCTCAATTTCACAGAAATGCATAATGCATCCTCTTCGCCTTTTGTAAATTGTTTTTTTTTGCAAAGCCGAACCGAGCGCATTATAAATGTAGGAATCTGCGATGATGATAGTCTGTGAGTTTGTTGTGAAGAATAGGACTAGAGAAACATCCTGTTGTTGTTGATGATGATGATGCTGTGCACAAATATGCAAAAAAGGCGTAATAAATTGCATGATCTTATTTGTTCATAGGACAATGATGGTGATGTGATTATAGAGGATATTTCAGTAATTTGAAAATGTACATGTACAAACAAAAAATAGAAAGATCTCTAGAATTTAGCTCGTCTATTTCAAAGAAATAGACACTAGCGAGACTTTTGGGAGGATTCGTGTGACACACTAGCTCATTAGACTAGAAAGAAAGAAGAACGAAAACGAACAAGATACATTCAACATTGATAGCTGCATTATTTTTGCAGCTATTTGAATGGATTCTCTAGAAAAAATGAAGTAAGCATAAAGCCAGAAAAGGAAAAAAACGAAAAGCTCATTTTTATTTTTTCCCTTTTAAATAGTTCCGAACAGTTCCAATTCGACTTGGTTCATTATGCTCTATCTAAATATCTATTTTCCTTGTGTACAATTTAAAGTGAAAATTCAAAAAATGTTGTGATAAGAGACAATTCAATTTCCCTGTCATATAGCACTTGTCTTGAAATGCGTACGTCTTCTTCAAGATTCTAGGTCTTGCATCGTTAATTAGACCAAATATAGCCAATTTTTAGGTTTTAGTGAAAAAATAAATTGTGTGTTAGTGCATTCATGTGTCATCGCTTCACTTATGTATAGTATGTGTGTGAAGTCAGTGCAGTGTCGTATTTGCAATGGTAATGAACCTGGTAATTGACAAGGCGAAATGTTTTCAGGTTGTTCATGTACGATCCAAAACTCTGACAACTCCTTATTTGTGCGTGCGAACTGTAATAAATGCTACATATTTTTGGTAGTTGCTACTTTTCTGCCTGAATTTAAAATTTTCCTATTTGAATTTTTAGAATAAGGATATACCCAATTTTCTTAATTTGAAGATGATGATGTAGGACAAGATGGTTTTATGGTGGTAGCTCCACCAAGAAAAGTAGTTTTTCGAGTGCTACTGAATTTTCCCAGGAAAGTGCTGGCTTACATCAACAAATAAGATTTATGTGCTGGCGCGACCGATTAAGTAAACTAACAACGAAATAGTGTCATTTTGTAAACTAAAACGCGTCATGTCATGCAATGATGTTGTTTTGCTGTTCAATTTAACAACTAATGCATCTTCATCCATCTTCATCTCAGCAATTTTGTCAATCAGTTGCTTATTACTATTACCTTAAGTAGGAAGAAGAAAAGAAGCCAAATAACTTATGACATCGTCGATTTTTCTGTGTCACGATAATCACAATTTGTTTACATAAAAGTCATGCACATGTGCATCGCAGTCATAAAATCGACTAAAAATGCTTACTATTGTTTTCCTAACCTCAAAAATCATTGTTATGTCTAGCTTTACGTTTACGCTTCAAAATATGCAATAAATTTGTTTCATGTCCTTGTCAATTTACTGTAACAACTTAACTTATTGCTCAATTCCATTTAGCAAAATATTGACATTGTTTCTCGTGTACTTGATTTTAATGATCTGCTGAGTAACAAAACCCAACAGAGTCGTGATTGACAAGTGAAGAGATGCTCGTTTGTTTTTATCTATCTTTATTACTCAAGTCCAAATATTTTCAATGACACCCTCTGCATGTTGGTTATGAAAACAATATGTACTATGCCTAATTGATACAGTAGAAACTACGCCGCTCATAGGCATTTGTACGTTTGAGTTGTGGAGAAATTTAAAACTACTGTGAAGCTCGGTAATATATTTTCTACTGGACCATTCTACAAAGTAAACGCAATACCGACAAAATAGGGGCGTATTTATCGTTATTGTTATGCTACGCTTTAGGCTACCGCGTCATTTCATATTTTACAAATGTAATCCTATCGGTTTTTATAGGTTTCCCATATTTTTTCCTTGTTTTGTCTTTCCTCCATGCATTGAAGCATATTATCATTATGATCTACAAGTACAATAACAATTCTCAAGTCTCTTCGAATGCTCCTCAAATAAAATCACATGCATTGTCGACATTCAATAAAGCCAACACAATTCACTATAAAAATTGCCTTTCAAACCTCAAACTAGGTCAACGTGCTGATTCAGCAGCATAGCACCAAAACTTAAAAAGGGTTAAAAATATGTGAAAAGAAAAAAAAATAACAGAGAAAAAAGCGTACACTTTTGCTGAGTCAGGTTTCATTCATATCACTATCGACATATCGACGGCAAGCCAAGTACTGAAGTGCATATCGCACAGATCATCGTCGTCACCGCCGTCGTGTGCAAATGCCAATTGGCCATGGCATAATCCAAACAAACATTTAGAAAAATATATTATTATTATATTATTGATATGCAGAAAGGAATAAACATCCACAAGTTTGGTATAGAATCAATGTAAATCCTTTATTAACTTTTTGTGCATACCTCTTACTAGTACTGTTGCTATTTTGTGAATTAGAATAACTGTTTTAAATTTATAATTTTTTTCTTACAAAAGCCCACTATTGCTGATCTCATCCGCACATCATCCTATACGTGAGGTACATACTTTAAAGTACTGTGTATCTTCAAGTGCATGAAAAATTAAGAGATTTGAGATATTGAAACATGTGGTGATGATTGGTATTGGGTATTGATATTTGGTGATATATGTATAAAGTAGCAAGTGATAACATTTTTTCGAACATGTGATGCCGATAATGATGATTGGCCATCATCATTACGAAATGGTATGTGAGCGAGAAGAGGTTTACCCATTTTGCAGAGAGCTATTGTGTATTCACAAACAAACATACAAAAACCTATTGAGATTGAAACTATCATAATAATAATTGGCAATTCTTTGGGTATTACATACTTACGCAAAATTATACAAACATTTGGTGAAGAGAGTGAAAAAACGATGGCGTGGTAATTTTTGTGCTGGTGATTTTCAGTGTATAAACTAAAGTGAAGTATTTCTTTATCGTGGTTTCAAGTGGAAGTCGTTGAAAAGTAAGAAGTTCGGATGAACGGACAAGAAGAAGCATATAAGGAGGAGAAAAAAGTAGTTATATTTTACGAGCAAAGCCAATAATAAATGAGTCGAGTAGAGTAGCAATAAAAAAGGCGAAAATAAAATTCATGACGATTCATGTTTCTTCTGCTTTTTCAAGTTACCTTCTTGTCCTCTCCTACGTTGCATTGCATTAGATTACTGACAAATGGCACTGGTGGTGGTAGACAATAGTGCAGATGTTGATTTCAGCGATTGCTACTGTTTACACATTTAATTTACAATGGCAATTTTTAACTGGCATAAAGAAGTAGTTATTGTGCCTTAAAAAACCTGTGTGTGTGCGATGGTTGTCGGGGATGATGCTGATGTGCATGGTGCGGTGTTCAAGGAGAATACCAATTATTTTATGTCAAGTCTAAAGATCTTGTCTTCATGAATAGTCGTATATAGGAGGAGTAGTAGTGGTCCGTTTGAGAGAGCATTCATATGTATAAACGTTTATACAAATCTAAAAACGGGTACACAGCGAGATATATAAAGAATAATATTTATGTTTGCTGGATAGATTTGGATTTAAGCTGTGACTATGATAAAGATGAAAACAGTCGCATCTAATCTTGCATTCCTCACGGCAATGGCAGAATCATCTAATCGTAAAAAAGAGTGAGATGCCATTGAGCCTAAAAAGAAGAAGAAGAACCAATAGTCTTGAAAATGATTATTGAATTACACGATCATCATCAGTAGCAGATGGATGGATCGTTAGTCTTCTTCAGTCGTAGAAGAGTGAAATGTTGAATTTGAAAAAGAACGAGATACGAGGGAATGCCAGTGTATGTGCAAATGGGATGACGAGAGGAAAGGGTTAGTGAATATTATTATTGGAAAGAAAGGAGTGTTATTATAATGGTAATATTTATTACAGGGTTTCCTAGTTAAGTACATGGTGCTGAAAATGATATTACTGTAATCAGTGTTTGCTTAACTGGAAAGGGGCGCCGTAAAGCCGATAAAGTACTTATAACGCTCATAAGATTTCTTAAAAACAATCAATTAGCATATATTGTGCTACTGGTCTTGACACTGTTCTTCTCCAGGCAAAAAAGGAGCTTGCAAAAAGCTTTGTACAGCATACTGTACTTACGACTACAAATAGGAGGTCGGACCCTAGTACACTATATGAACGTTCATAAACTAATAGTTTTGTTGTGTGCTGATGTAATAAAGTTGTTCGCCATTTTAACATAAAACATAGTGCTATTATCGACAATCTCATTACTCGTATCAAAACTGATGTTTTTATTTAGAGAGAGAGATTCATGTCTCACTATTCACAGTTTTCATTCAGTATATATTTGGAGGTGAAATATCCTGGATTTAATTTAACCTTGTGCTGTTTGTGTTTTCCATATTAAAAGAAACAATTGATACACGAACATTGGTAAATTTATCGAAACATATTATATTAGTGAATAGTTAGCTATAACTTTTAATACAATCGATTTTTCACTTAATCAATCAATCGACAGTACAAGTAGTTTAGACTTTTATTGAGTGCACGTAATAATCTTATCTATCATCTATGGCACCGTACGCTTAAATGAGTCAGAATAATAAATAGAAATTCGTTCGATTCGACTTTTTTCGTTATAAAACTCTATAAAATTTAAGTTTAAAATTAAAGTTTCTTTTGGAAAGATTTGTAACATTTCCACTTATGGATACGTCAATTGATATATAGCTATAGTAAATGAGATTTACAGGCTGGGTATTCTAATAAAAAGAAAATCCCAATTTCGCTTTTTCAAATCATATCTAATGATTTTGAAGAATTGTATTAGTTTGTACATGCCAGTAAGCGAATGAAGAAATGACAAGTCTCATTAAATTCGTGATTTCTCTCTATATTTATTCTTGAACTTGGATAATTTCCTGTGCATTCTCAAAACTGTCACAACACAGCAATTACAACTTCAGACTTAATAAAACAACTATTAAACAGTTAATTTGATGACGTGGTATGGCATTTTATGTACATGTCGCGTCAACATCAGCTCTCACATTGCTAGACATAGATTTTCATGCAATGCATGCCAAGATTGCCAAGTCAAGCAATTATTGCTAAATCAAGCTGTTATCGCCAATACAGTCGCTGCTATAAATTTAAAAGCTATTTCGGAATGTACAGTAGATATAAAGTCAGGCAAGCTTTGGATTTTTGTTTGTACCATGCACTTCGGCATCATCGTATTAAACGTAACGTGTAATTAAGAAGTTTTTTTCTTTGAAGTGACATGACATGACAAGTGACATGTTGGATTCTGTTCGAAACGCGGTGCAATGCAGAATGCAGATAACATTTTGTTGTCGTATATTTGCTGGTGTGTGTAATAAGTGTAAATTACAATAGGTCTACTCTATTGTACTGTTGCTTGTGATGTAAATATTTAACTACATACTTGCACAAAATTGATCATTATTATTGGGTTGCTGATGATGATGATGCAGGAGAAACACAAGAAAAATGCTGTTTATTTGCACACATACTCCTCGCCCGTTCATTTGTTAGTTCGCCCCTAAATTCTTACAATGGTAAAGACAAAAAATAATGATCCTGAAGTGCAGTTATTTTGTGACAGTGCCAGAAAGTGATGTCAATGGCCATTAAAGAGAGATGTATCAAGATCAAGAGTATAGATACGAGATGTTTTATTAAGAGCTTACACGTACAGTATTTAATTGATACAGTTTCAATATCAGTGTCGCACATTCCGTTATCACCTATTATTGTTTTATAGGTGAGCAAGCACAGTGACAGTTTTTTATTGGCCTGCTTGTTCGTTCGCAACTGTAGTGAAGAATGATGATGCAGTTTCCTTAAATCTTAAAGCTTTACTAATGACCCGACACCTTCAAGAAAGTTTGTCTTCCAAAGAAGAAGAGACAATAATACAATTATTAGAAGGAAAGAAGTGCAAAAAAGTAGAGCAAGTGGCAGCCAAAAATGTGCTGCAGATGAAAGAGAGATTGTGTCCAAAAAGCTCATAAATTGGCTCTTGAGTGGCAATAATTAATTACGTCAAACAAAGTGCTCCTTTGACTATAAATATAATTCTTATAATAAGGTTTACCCTTTCATGTCCAATTAGGCAATCTAGATCAAAGAAAATACAGAGAGGTAATAATAAAATCAAGATTTCCGGCTAAAGAGAATTCATTGATTCATTCATTCCATATTGAATTAAAAGTTGGTGTAAAGTGGCTGCATTATAGTGACAGTGCTATGGGTTTTGGTGGTAGGTGGTTTATAGTGATGATGTGGTGATTGTGGTAATATTGATGCGGCACACATTGTAGTAATCTCACGTAGAAAGCATATATAGGATAATTGGATATTTTCTCTCTCTAAATACGTGTGTGTGTAATCAAGTCATGTTTCCTGTCTTCTCATGTTGTCTGGTCTGGTGGGTGCTACCACTGTTCAGGATCTTTTGACATTTAATTACTTTTGGATGAATCCATGTTTGTTTGTACCGAAAAAAGAGGGAAAAGAAAAGAGGAAAAAACAGAGAAAGAGTGCGAGGGAGCAAAACAGGGAAAGTGGGAAGGACAGGATTTCGGTGTCAAGAGGAGGTAGTACCAGGAAAAAACAACAGAAAAATCTCTGCTTTTCATTTCCTCGAGAGGAATCCACAAAAGCCACAGTGAGGCTAGACCAGACTCTAGAAACAGACTGAGCAGCAGGCAACAAAACCATACTCACGTCTCTCCTAAATAGTATTACAGGAGCAGATTTCCATCTTTTCTTCTGCTGTTGAGAGAGGAATAGCATAAAACGTGCCAAATCCAACACAAAGTACATCATGAACAACATGTCACAAAAAAGTGCAAAAGGAGAAAGGAAAGATAGCCGCCATATCACACATAGCTAAAGAGCAATGGGCACAGCATGTGCCTTTTCATCCATCGTATACTAGTGTAAGAGCTTAATGCTACTTGTACTAATGTACATCTGTTATCTGCCTGCTGAGGAGAAGGTTGGCATGAATTGAGCAGCACAAGCTCCCTGGAAGTTTTTCCCTCTTTCTACCAATGTTCGTTTGTGGCTTCCCTTTTTATCCTCTACACGCATATACATTGCTTTTCGATTCCAATGGGAAAAGGAAAAGTTGTTAACTACCATGAATCCCAAGTGGTTTCACCCGGAGGAACAGCAACACAAAATCCATTCATTTGTCAGTCAACGAAGCGAAAGCTGAAATAATAACTAAAAAGAAGTAAGTGGCAATAGAGAGAGAAAGAGTAAAGATACAGGAAGAGAAAGCAAGGTGAAAGTAGCAGTTTCCCCAAAACTCAGAGAACCGAGATATCTAGTCGAATTGAAGGAAATATCTATTTTTAGACTTTTGAAACTAAAGACATATTGCAAGAGAAAGATTTGGTGGCAGCAAAGAGAAAGCAGATGGATGTATGGAAATTGGATGATGGAGCAAAATGATATTGAGTTTTGCAATGCCCCATAACTAGCAGAAGTCGGTAGCAGCGATATACGACTTATTAAACGAACATGGAGCCGACTCGGCGGAACGGTGGTGTTATTAAAAGATCACAATCTGCTTTAGTCAGATCTTCATGCTTTTCTGCTTCGTCTGTTATTGAATCCCCAATTCCTCCATCATCATCAGTATACTCTTCCACCACATCTTCGACAATTTCATCATCTTCCTCTTCAGCTGGTTCTTCTAATGTTGCGAGGATGACAAATTACGATAATAAAAATGGAATCTCGGCCAGTAGTAGTAGAGGTGGTGTCACCACTTCCGCCACCTCTGCTGTCAATAAGCGAAATAGTGTGTCACTAGGAGGTGGACTAAGAAAGTCGACCGGGTTCGATGATGATTCTGATGAGTTTTATGACACACCTCGTCAACGCTTTACAATGATTGATGACTTTCCTGACCTTATTAAAGATTCATCAGGAGAAGGTGGTGGTAGGAGTGGAGGAGTAAGTCGGAAGCGTTTTTTGAGCCGTGGCTTAACCCGCTTATTTCGGAGAGCCACACTGTTATCGTCCTCATCATCTTCGGGCGAGTACAGAGTTACCTCTTTCGATGGTGGAGGTGGGAAAAGTTATTCGGAGAGTAATTTAAGTAGAATTCATTTGGGAATACCCGATTCCACCTCTGGTTCATCCACTCTTACAAAAGTAAAAAGTTCCAAAGGCGCTATCCCGGATTATAATAACATTACCACAGGAAATAATCCTCAAGTTAGGTTTGCCAAGAAGGTTAGACCTGCTAGTATGTACACATCGTCAACATTATCATCGTTAACTTATTCTGCCTGTAAACCTGCCACCATAGCGAGAGGAGGCGGAGAACGTGAAAAATTCAATGAGGAGGATGAAATGAAAGATAAACCGAAAGATATTGGAATTATTATTAAAAGTGAAGAGAAGGAGGAACAGCAGCAAGAAAACGAAGAGGTGGCAGATTCTCAGGAAAAGGTAAAAAGTTGTATTAAGCTTCGCATTATCTCTCACAAGATGAGCATGCACTTTTCATTTTTTATTTGGTGAAGAACCACACAACCACATAAAACGTGTATGTGGTTTGGTTTCACAGTCGCAGTTCAAAAACCTGGCAAATAATATATGACTGCGCTTACTCTGACGATGGAAGCCTACAAAGAGTTTTAAAAAATCTAATAAAATTTATGAAAAGAGAGGAAAAGAGAATAAATTCCAATTGAATTTAAATTTTACTTTAGCTCTTAATAAATAATAGCATCGTCATTTGGTCTCTTATTCTTCTACATTTATTATTTGATAGGTCGTTGGGTCGGTTTTTGGTGTCGGTAGTGAAAGCATGAAAAGAGGCGAATGGTTCGTTTCACATGAAAAAGAAAAAAATGGAATGTAAATTGATGCTGATAGATGAAAATGAATGGCTGACTCGCTCGTAACTTACATTTTTTGAACTGGGTGAATTTAAGAAAGGATGTTTTTTTTGCTGAATCCACCAAAATATAAAATTGAGAGTGTAATTTTGGTGGAAGTATTCAATGTGAAAGTACCTACTCAAGTGAGTAAGTGAAGTAGAAGAGGGAGTAATGCACATTCCAAAATGCCAAATAAGTAGGAAGGAAGAGGTATAATGTATAATGACAGGCCATCGAATGACTATACGGATCGTATTATCATGATGATGATCTTATGGTATGTTGTACTGCATCTTTGGCATGTAACATGCCAAAAACGAAACCTTAAAACGATGATGATGGTGGTGGGCTTGTGCTGGTATTTGGTATTTTTACAAAAGGGAAAACCATGTAATAATTTTTAGTCGGTTGGGACTGGATTGGATTAAAGAGGATAGCTATTGAGAGTCTCTCATAGTTCAAGTGCAGAATCCCAGAATCGGATATTTACATTTCGCATTCTTTTCATCTTCGTATGAGTTTTTTTTTTGTTGGAAAATAAGGGATTTTATTGCCGTTTTTTATTGAGCTAATCGTGTAGAAACAGATGATGATGGTGGTATGGCGCTGGTACCGGCTCTCGGAGGTACAATTCAACAATTCACTTTTTGAAATATAAAGCCCAAGCGCAGGATAATTTCTTTCTGTGTAAGCGCTTATTGCACGATAGTAAAAAAAATATAGCATGGAACAGTAATGGCATGGTATGGCAGTGTGTGTTTACAGCAGAAAAAATGTAATAATCATAAAAATGAAAAAGGGAGTGGTACGCTAATCTTTCTTTTGGAATTGATGATAATTGATGAAAAGACAACAAAAAGCTGAGCCATGGCTTTCGGCTTATCTTCATTACATCCATTGTCGAGAATAAAGGATTCATTAAGGGAAATAATTGAGTGAAATTGATGTACAATGTATGTAGTATGACCCATTTGGCTTGTATATGTATTTCATTGTGTTTGAGTTTGGACGCGATGGAGTACAATTATTTTTTGTTGGTGAAATGAAAATGGGCAAACCCAGTAAAGAGACTGAGGGCCAAGAATTTTCTAATATTTTCACTGCAAACATAGATTGTTTCATTCATCAGGGATGATGGGAGGAAGTGGCTCGTTAGCAAAATTGCAGTGCAAGAATAGTTTGTTGCTGGCCATATAGGATAAATAAACGTAAATTGTACCCAAATGTGCAATACACTCCAGTCGTAAGTGATCCAAGCATACACAACAGCAATTAACAACATGGAAAATAGTTTATGAATCTGCATGTATTCCTGTGTTTGTGATTCAGCGTGACACGTAGTCGTATACCTCTCCGGTACATTGTGCTTTTTTTGGAAAAATGAAAATGTGTTGTATGTGCTAAAAATTACGACTGTTTTGGCGAAAAGGGATTTCAAATTTTCTACATATGTACATACTGGAAACGTGGAAACTTGGACTATATATTGTCTACGGTTGAAATGCACTGTAAAACCTCGCCACGAATGAAAGCACACTAAATTTTTGACTACATAGTATAAAGTATAAAGACAAAAGATTTGTAAAAGACAAAAATTTGTAAAAATGGAAGGTAATTACACCGATTCGTAGGTGTGTAAGTGCCGTTAACTCGTGTTTATAAATGATAGAGGAAACCAAGAAGCAAGATTGCTTATTGCTTACTCGGGACAATGGTCTGGTACATTTGTTTATTCAAACAAAATGGCTCTTGACCATGAAATTTTGCATGTAAATTCTTAGTTCAGGATTTACCTAACTGTTGAACTATATGTTACATGGTCATTAGGTATATAGCCACCTTCTTAACTTAAAAAAAGCTATCCACTTAAATTACTCAGCGATATTTTTCCAGATCAGTACTTCATCGTTGCGTAAAAAAATATCTGGCCTTCCAATGGGATCTCCAATGTCCATTTGTTTACATAATATTCATAATTACCCACAAATGGAAATG
>JAQIXW010000281.1:0-36212 GCA_034700685.1 Willowsia buskii
GTGCAAAACATAAAGCGAATCAAAAATTTGGTATTAGGGAAGAAGTAAATATCTTGTCTGATTGTCTATGCTAGTTTATGCATCTGTAAAAATTATAGTAGTGTGGGGGATGATGTTTGATGTGCCCTGTAAAATATTTGTGCAGCAATGGATGGAGCTGCAGTAAATCCCCATTAGGCACGTCATTACTATTATTATTGTGATTTTTACTGCTATAATGCAGTACGACAGTAAAGCACACGAAATGATGAACGGCGATGATGAGCGTTGGCTTTTACATATTTGGTAACGGCCTTATGAAAAGTTTTAAAGGAATGACTGTGGCATGCGAGTAAAAAATCGGAAGGTACTTTGAAAAACTTTAAAATGCGAAGATATATGTTGCAACATTGTTTGGAGTAGTGTTGACTGCAAAAATGCAGCATATACGAGCACGTCTCGCACAAAAGGCATTAATGCACAGTGTAAAAATTGAAATGGGGAGGAGATGCAGAGGATGTATCATTGTTATTGGCAGTTAAGTAAGCGAGATGCAGAAAAGAAGATGATGATTGTATGGTAGTAATAATAATGATTGCAGTTAATGTTGACAATGTATCATCATCATCCTACCATCCATCCTCATCGTTAAAATCATATCGTCCCGTCTTTCTGTGCGTCTTTGATGTTCATTGTGCATGCAAACCAACTCATCTCACATTGTTCTCATCTTATTATTATCTCAATATTATGCGAACACAAGAAAAACAAAAAAAAATCATATATGGAAGGATTACATTATTTTGTAACTTTGCGTTGCGTGTGATGTTATGGTGGCGTTGATGACGATAAAGATAAAATAATTATATATGGGCATTATCGATGGGCATGGGTGGTATATGCAAGAGAATGATGGGGATAAGATGTCTTTGTGTACAAAAAAATGCATAATAGAATGGGACAATTTTTATGCGATTTTATTACCACAGTGTCATTCAAGTGTGTAAAGAAAAAGGACGTGAATACATGAAAAAAAGACAAACCATCTCCAATTGCAAGGACTGATGATGAATGACAGTGGTGTTCAATATTCATAAGAGTAGAAACTGTTTCAAAAAATGCAAAGTATGCAGGCATGCATTTCAAAAGATGGGGATATAAATATTTGTATCGCACGACGAGTTCATATGAATGCAGAGTTTTAGCCTTGACTATCAGTTTACACGAGAAAATCAAGAATTTCTAGCACATAATGAGTTTCGTCGCTAGTTAAAACCATCTTCTCTGAAGCGAAAGGAGAAAAAGAAGAGAGAATAAATTATTGGGAAATTTTGCTTTGTCGTGTTTGCTTGTTCCACAAATACTTCTAAGAAAAAGTCTCTCTTTTTTCGCAAATTTTTCATTGATTATTTATTCAAAGAGGATTGTTTGCATGATGAATTCAATTCTTTATATTCTTTCTTTTTTGCAGGTGTCAGCTGGTGGGCAGTCTTGGGTAATCCGCCGAACCCACGCAAATTTCATACTTTTGGATGAGCAGCTGCACCGTTGCGTTTGGGACCGAAGTTTTTCACGTCTCGAACAATTGAAAGAGTCCCTAGCAATATCCTCATCGACTTCTGGTGGCACTAGTGCAAAAGTGAGGCGACATCAGCAGGCGAGTAGTTGTGCCAATATAAACACTGCGACTTCATCATCCTCATCGCAATGTTCAAGAAGGCGGACGACCAGTGCTGGTGGTGGTGCTGCTTGTGAGGACCTCGTTGTAGTTGGCGAAGACGCCGACCAAGCTCAAGACAATAACAGTCATCCACACAGTGACCATCCAGATGAGGAACATGTGGGTGCCACACACATGAATATTTTTATATACATTTTTTCCCTCTTGCATTACTGCTGCTTTTGCTGATGATGTAGTTTCTCTTTTTTACATTGTTGGTTTCTTCTGCTAACGCTTTATATGACGGCGTTTATAGCGACTGATGCTGCTGTTGTCTATATCTATAAAAGGCTATTCATGTCCGCTCCCCTTTTTCTTCTATGTAACAACAACAATAAAACATATATGTGACGATGATGACGATAGTCGTATTATGCATTGCATATTTTTCATATAAAGTAGTAAATATTATTATAATAATTTGTGAGGCTTACTTATGGCTGTATAAAGCCGTGTGATGTGCCTCTCTCAAAAACTAAATGTGTTTATTTTTACGAGTTTTGTCGCAGCAATGTATACACTGACCATCGTCATCATTATCATTGGCAGCTTTTGACTTTAAAAGAAGGAAAAAAACGTATGTTTTTTGCATATCGTATTGTTGGTCACTCATATCCCATCCGTCCTCAGGTAACAGTGTTACGTCGTCGTAGAAAGAGGCAGGGAAGTGTAGAGTAGAGTAGTAGCACATCTTATCATCTTCTTGTGTGCCTGTTTGAAAGATTTGAAAAATTGCATGCATTGTTACACTACTACGTATTTAGCTACCGCGATTATTGCTATTAGTTTTGCATGCGCTAAAAATTATTATGGCACTGCTTGTGACGATAGTTAAATCAGTTCTCTGTGAAAAGGAGAATGGATAGAGATAGAGAGTGTTGAGAGCTATTTTTGTCGTTATTTATCATTCATTATTCTAAGAGGTATTGTTGAGTTTTAGCTAATTGAAAGGTGGTGAATGGTAGAGAATTTTTGGGCTCTTCAGCCTCAGCTCAACTTGTTATATGGAGTGAACCCTGTCAGTTAAGTGCTGGTGGAGTACAGAGAAGTAAGTATAGCTGTTGTTTTTGGAATAATGATAAGCTAAAAGTTTTAAAATGGAAATTCTGTGAAGGTGTTTCTGGTTATCATTGTGTAATGATGAATGGATTTTAGGACAAAATGGAGCAAATCCTTTCATTGAATTTTTTATCGCCTTTGTTATAAAGTAGCAGTTTCATTGTTGTTGACGTAACGTTATATTTGTCATCGTTCGTTGTCCCTTGTTGTGCTGTGTTTTTTGGTTGTGATTTTTTTTGTACGGAGTGTCGTGTCACGACGAAACTATACAAATATGTTTGCGCTAGGGAACGGTGATAATGATGGAGCTGGTAAAGTATGATTGGTGGCTGTTACTTTACTTGAGGCATTTTAGCTGGTAAGAAATGAAAAGAGTAGAAAAAAACGCTGGTGACAATGCAATGATGGTGGTCGTCGTTTTGCTGAATACCTTGTCTTGTCGTTCCCATTATCATAATAGAATAGTTAGGGTGAGATAGCGAGAGAATTGAATAAAGATTTTTTCTACTTCCGTGTGTTTTTCGAGTTTTTTGGGTCTCCACCCTCCTCATAGGTTAGATTTTTGTAAACGATCGTAATCATAGTCACAATCATCATTATCATCGTAAGCCAGCAGGATGACGAGGACGAGACTATGAAATAGATTGTGAATGAAATGAAATATTTTTGTCAACTCATTCAGTCAGCAGTCAAGAAGAATGAAGCGTTGTCTTATGCCGAGTCAGCTCGCGACAGCAGCTAAAAAATCTCATTGAAATTCCATCGAGGAGGATTATGTGCATACTGTGTAGTTTTTATTTAAGCCTTTTAGTTTTTATTTCGTGTTCGGACTAAAAAAGGAGAATTTAATGGGTTCATGGGAGACGAGGAGAAAAGAGGATGAGTTGTGGACCACCATCATCATCAGTGGAGAATAATAAAAAAAAACAGAAAAATCTATGAAAAAAAAGGAATTTATTTATTTAAACAATATATCTTTCGTCAAACAATTTGCCAAAAGTACACAATTTTTAACTCGCTTTTCCTGTCCTGTAAACCTGAGTAAATACATAATTGGGTGTACTCACACAACAAACATACAACACAGCTACAACGGTAACAAAAATCTGTAAATTTTGTTAGCTTTGCAGAGGGATAATTTAGAGAGTCAGTGCCCGTGAAAATAATTTACTTAACATAAAAAAGCAAATCCAAAGTTTGCGTGTCTATGTTTTGTTCTTGTGTAAACATGGCTTGCTTATGTATATGTGTGTGCAAATTTGTGAAATGTGCCAAACAATCATGATGATCATTGTAACGATTGGTAGTTTAGTGGAAATTTTTTTGTTTGTTGCTTGTGACATGCATTATTTGCATGCGCTGGTGAGCGATATGATTCTGTGATCATTCATGATGATGGCATTGATGGCTCTTTGAGTTATTGGCTTGTTAGAGGAGAAAAAACGGGAAATTTTCAGTCAAGTGGGCTATCTGGGATGGGAAAATGATCATCATTACACTTGTCGTGTCTAATAGACGCGGAGTTGTTGTTGTTGTTGAAGAAGTGGGATCAATTCTATTGATGCTGATTGCATGAGTGTGATAATAACAAACTGCGTTGAAGAGTAGGGATTTTCTTGTCATCATTCCTAATTCTCAATCTCCCCGCATGTATTCGCGTAGTATGCTATCTCTTAGAATATTCAAGCTTCCTCCTTATGACATCATGACATGCTTATTTGCTTTTACATATTGCTCGATATATCGGTACACAATTAGATAAATATTGTTATTACATAGCCTCGTGTGTAGTTATGTATAATGGTGTAATCCAATCCAAGTAATGCATGTTGAGTCTATTCAGGAGATAGATAATTTTTTGAAAGAAAACAAAGTAAAAAAAATCAATATTATATTGTTATGTTTTATGTCGTTCTCGTTTTGTGATTTTTTTTTATGTTGGAGCAGAGTGGATGCAGAGATACGATAATCCGATACTTGTCACGGTTAGCACAACTTCCTACAAATAAAATCACCTGTGGAACGGTTCTTAGCTGGCTTGAGGTATGTTTGTTTAAAAAAAAATACCCACACACACTCACGTTGTTGTTTAATTAAACACGTATTTTCATTTTGGGTGTAGTAGAATATTAGAATTTATTGCAAGTTTCAAGTACCGTATTACCTATGTCTATTGAAAAGATTGTGTGAACAGTGTTACCTACGACAATGATAAAGTTGTATGCAAAATTCCTTTTGACTGTTATAATAATGCCCAAATTGTACTTGAGTTAAAAGCGGAAGACGGAATATATACAACGCATTGTTTCATGTAAAGGGAGTAAGTATGTATAGTGTATAAGAAAGCTAATGATGATCTTGGTATTGAATAGTTGGACAATCGTGGCCGTCACATCGTATCTTCCGATGATAGTGACATTAACACTCCGGCTGTAGCTGCGGCATGTGCAGTTCGCAAATACGTTGCTCAAGCTGCAGACGAAATCTCTTTTGAGGTAAAGAAGTAAACTAGTGCAGTGCAAAGTTTAATTGATTTTCTGTGTATGTAATAATACATAACAGCAAGTATGAACAAAGAGGACGCGATTAATATAAGAAAGTTGTTTGCATTGGATGCGCAGGTGGGCGATATGATTTCAGTGATTGACATGCCTCCACCGGAAGAAAGCATATGGTGGCGAGGAAAGCGAGGCTTTCATGTCGGATTCTTTCCCAGAGAATGTGTTCAGGTAGCTGACCTTCTTTTTATATCATCATTAGTATTTTGCTAAAAGCATTATTTGATAAATGCCTACGCAAAAAGTTGAGATGATCCTTTATAACACGATGTGTCTGTTGCAAAAAAAAAAGGTTATTGGAGATAAGGTGCCAGCTGGTCTCCCCATTGTCTCATCTGTCCGACGACTTCAGAGATTATCCGTTTCCTCTACACCTTCATCCTCGTCATCGGCTCCCGAGAAGCCGGTGTTGAGAAAACATGGAAAACTTATAGCCTTCTTCAGGTAAATGGCCTTTCTTTGGTATAAAAAAGCAGGACAGTGACAATGGCGATGAAAAGGATTTATGCAATGTGTGGATTATCTTTTTTTTTGCAGGAGTTTTATTCTCTCACGACCGTCAAGACGTCGTCTCAAACAAAGTGGAATTCTACGTGAAAGGGTTTTCAGCTGTGATTTAGCAGAACACCTTTTGAACACGGGCAATGATAGTAAGAAAAATTATAATTTATATATAAAATCAGTGTGCTCATTTCTTCCAGCTAGAAAACCTGATTTAATTGTTTGTTCATTTTTTTTTGCACTTGTTACAGTTCCTGCGGTGCTCAAATGTTGTGCAGAGTTTATAGAGAAGCGTGGGATCGTCGATGGGATCTACCGGTTGTCAGGAATCACTTCAAATATACAAAAGCTTAGGTGATTATAATGATGTTGAACTACTTTTTTGCTACTCATGTAGCTCATTAGGCACTAGTTGAGCAAGTACTTAAACTTGTCATTTCCTTTCCGATATCAATTAACAGGAATTTGTTTGATGAGGACAAAACACCAAATTTGGAGGAAGATACTGCTATCAAGCAAGACATACATGCTGTGTCGTCTCTTCTGAAAATGTACTTTCGAGAGTTGCCAAATCCTTTATGCACTTATCAGCTTTATGACAAGTTTGTCACTGCAGCTCAAGCCTCTGATGAGGAAAGGCTGTTTAGAATGCGTGAAGTGGTCCATGAATTGCCGCCACCACATTATAGGACGTTGGAGTATTTGATGAAGCACTTGGCAAGAGTTGCGCAGCGCAGCAATGAAACCGGTATGACACCAAAGAATATGGCGATTGTATGGGCACCTAACCTGATTCGCTGCAAAGAGTTGGAAGCAGGTGGTGTGGATGCTTTAAAGGTGAGCATTGACAGACTTAACAGTTAACTAGACCGACCTGTTGTCATTGACTTTGAGCGCACATAAATCACCTTTTTAAAAACTCTTGTTTCAGGGAATCGGAGTTCAAGCCGTAGTCACAGAATATTTAGTACGTCACGCAGATTTAATTTTTAACGACAAGCTTCCCGCCAATTACACAATTACCACAACAGTATTGAGTCACAAGGCCAGTTGTAGTGCCAGTGGAAGGCCGAAATCTCTTGCAATTTCCTCTCCAATTCGGCTCATGTCTCTGGAGGAAGCTCAAGATCGCCAGAAGCAAGATGACCGAAAGTATATTGAAGTCGGTGGAGGACCTGCTTCCCTGCCCCCAAAATACCACACAGTGATAGACCTTCCTAGTCGTAGATCAGCGCTGAAGAACAAGAGAAGCCCGATAGGATGGAGGCAGTTTTTCTCAAGAAACCGAAGCTTTTCCAAGCCCTCCTCCAGGAAAACTTCCAACCCGATTGAAATTACAGTAATGACGAAAAGCATGCCAATGGCAGGCCCACAAGGAATCCAAACGAACTGGGCTGGAAGACTTCGTCCTGTAAAGAGTGTTGAGAGTCTAGTCTCTTCCCCAATGTATACAACCACGGGGGCAACAACAAATGGTACTGGAGAGCATGGAAATCATCATACGTTGGACCATGAGAGCGTTATCGAGGATGTTGAATCTTCTCTTAGCAAATCTAGCCCAGCAACACCCGTTATGACTGATGTAGACGTAATGTTTCACGCAGCCCCACATCATAATACTTCTACGGATACGGTTCGTTCTATTCAAAACCCGAAAACTCATAGCCGGTCAATAAGCCACGACTCATATTTTGAGTTTGGCGAGTTCCGAAACAGTAATCGAGTTTATATTGATGAAACACTGGAAGAAGAAACATTATCTCAGTCTTCAAAGTTATCACTGGAGATTAGTAGTGGAGGAGAGAGTCCGACGAGGAAAAGTATTTATACCAAAGATGTAACCAAAGGAAAGTCGTCGGGAAGGGTTGGTGGTATGATGAGTCCGGTGACGCCACCTCCAAGTGCAGCCTCTTTGGTTGTGCCTACTACAACGACAGTAATGAGTGAAAGTGTTACCAGTACTTCAAGTGATGACGTGGTGTCTGATCAGTATGCCACGCCAAAGTCTCCTCTTCTGCCATCAAAATGGAGAGACTCAGAGGTACAAACATCTCAGACAAAGTTATATGATGTTGGGGTGTGCACTCAAGAGGATATGGAACAATGTGCCAATAGTGGTGGTTGTGGTGTTGTGTCTTCTTCAACCACTGCTAGTTTCGCAAGCTCAGGACAGCGGACTACAACCACATCGACGAGTTGCGGAGTCGTTACAAGGGACAGCAGTGCACAGAGTTTGATTTCTCATTCGAGTAGTGGCGGAGAAAACATTTATGAGCTGGATAGAAATTCCAGTGTGGACGAAGATTCTGTTGACTCAACACCTTGTGAACCATTTTCTACAACGAATATCATTTACTCGCCGTTGGTGGATGACTTATCCTCTCCAACGTCATCAGGAGATCATTTCAAATCAGGAATTGACCCTTTTAGAGTGTCCAGTGACTCGGAGGCGAGTACAACGAATGAAAAGAACTGTACAGGGGGTTCCCGAATGTATGTGAGCCCATTATATGAAGCCAATGTGGGCACAATGGACAGTCTAAGTTCAGCGGTGAGTGTAGCCACAGAGGTTACCGATGTCAGTAGCACCATGTCTGTATCTCCACGCGGAAACCCACCTAGAAACAATCAGTATGAAAATGTGTCCCTAATAAACACAAACAAGCCTCACACTCACAACCTGCAAGTTTTCCTATGTTCATCTTCTCAGAGTTTGAACACGCCTACTAATCAAGAGCAACATCCTGTTGGTCACGTATATGAGAATCAACGCTTTTACGAAAATCAACCTCCACCGGTACCAGCGATTAGAAAGAGCAAATCTGAGGGAGCTGTAATGATGACGAGTTTGAATAATGTACAAAAACAAAAGTCTCCTCAACAAGATACCCCGGTGTCACCTCAAACTCCGGTTGCAGTCACAAACGTTCGTGTGGAGCCAGAGCAGCCCATTTATGAAAAGGAGCATTATGAAAATGTGAGTGAGATTGAGGTGAAACCAATGGCTCGTGGAACGTCGTCTCCAATGAGCACTGATGATAGCTGTGACAACGACAAGCGGTTTTCCCATCGTGAGAGCAACATTTACGAAGACATTGATGACGACGATGATGATGATGAGTTGAACACGGGAAATAAGTACGAAACGATTGAGTATGAAAATGGCGTCATGAAAGCGACACCAAGTCCTGTTGAAGTCCCCACAGTGTACGCTGAAGATGAATATGAAAAGGTGGAGGAGAATCCTGTGGTTATTCATCATCATTACGCTGAAATTGAAGAAAGGATGGACACTGCGTCTGTGTCGCCTGATCCTCAGCAAGATAGTCAAACCTCTACAACGACCGTTGTGATTGGTCCTTCATCGCCTCAAAATGAAGAGAATGAAGGGGCTGATAAGGAGACCAACGCGTCAGGTGCTACTAGTACTATTCCAATGGCGGATGAATCCGTTGAGTCAAGTCCATCGCACTCTCACACCGAGGATATGGTGACTTACCTGGAAGTTCAAACTCCTCATTTGAACCTGCGAAATAATAGCTTAGATTCTCAAGAAGAAATTTCACAACAGAGTAGTAGTGGTAAGCTGGAAAAGACAAACTCAAGGGATAGCAGTGATACTCCAGGTGGCGTAAGTCCTACTGCAGATGAAGGAGAAATCCGACATATTGATAGCCCAATCAACAGTCCGGGTACTGAGAATTCTGCTGGAGGAGTTAACAACCCCTTGTATGGAATGGAAAGTGATCAGTCTGTTACCACAGTGGAAACCAAAGACATGGAGATGCAGAGTGACGACGGGGAGGAGGATATGTCCGTCAATGAAAGTCTCAGCATAAGTATTTCTATGGAGGATGGTCCAAAAACAAAGCAGAATGTTGAAACTGAAAAGACCTCTGGTATTGGTGGAGGATTAAAGTTAGTGAGTAGATGCAACAGTGCTCCGCTTGCTGTGGGAGTTCATGAATTCACCATTGTGCTTGACAGGTCATTAGACGATGGTGATATGAATGGTGCTGGAGGCGATCATGATAATGACGAAGATGATGTATTCCATAAAACTAGAACACCAGCAACGCGAAGTAACAGCTCTGCTCTGGGAAGTCAGACTAACGATGACATTGAAAAGAGATTTGGAGAAAAGATATTGTTGTGTAAAAGACTATCTGAGCCTTCCCTCTTGTTTTCCAATCAAAATATCAATAACACAAGCTGCTTGATGATGGCCGCTGCGGTATCATCACAAAAGACTGACTCTAGCAATAATAACCCTTCTGGCTCAAATAACAATGGGGGCGCTAATCCTGCCGCGTGGAAAATCGCGGATGCCAAGAGACTTGCAAACCGGAAGCAGAGCGTGAGGGAGCTTCTTTCCAAATTCGAGTCTAGAGACTCCAACTCCAGTCCAAGCCCGGTGCAATCTCCACCTTCAAGTTTGCCTCCTACAGGCCTTACTACTAGCAATAAAGACTCCGTGACACCTTTCACCGGTGGAAGAAGTCCAAGCAATAATAGTATCAGTGGAAATAGCAATACAGGCAGCAACGGCAGATTTCAGCATCATAGGTTCTCCACGGGGGACATTTTGATGTCGCAGTCTGTCTCTGCCGTTGAGAACCTAGGTAGCATTCCTTCGTCTACCAGTGCTGGCCTTCTCGGAGTACAAAATACAAATAGTATGATTGTAAGATCAGACACTTTCCCGGAACTGAGTAGGGATGACTCTGCATCCAAAGAAAATGCTTTACATGGAGCCTTCTCCACAGATAGAAACATTGACGATCAAGGTAAAATCAAAATACTTTGCTAATAATACTACATACATACATACATTATTATCGTATGATGCCTGCCAGATTATTAAGTACATTTTCGATTTTAAAATACTTTCAGCTTCAGAAAAGGGTCAAAATGCGCTTCGCGTGGTCATGAGCTCTGTCGACATGAATGATCCTAGTCGTCGAGAACGCATAGAAAAATACAAGGAAGAACGGCGATCCTTTCTCCGTCAGAAAATTAATTCCGAGTTAACAGCTCAACAAAAATCGCCTACCGAGGATGGTGGTGCACAACAACTTTCCTTAAAAAGTCCTATCTCAGATGCCCCAGAGCTAGTAGAACCTATCAGTATTCCCAACAATCGTACATCTGAGTCTCCAAGAAAACGTGCATTTTCTGAAGATTGTCCCACTAGCGGAAGTAATAACACTACGAACAAGTCTATAAAAACTGACCCCTTCAGCTTGAAGTGTGCTTTTCTAGCATCATCGACGACGAGCACGTCAACAACAAAAGTGATCGAAACCAGTATGAGCACCACGGGAGGTGGAACCACAGAATCTGTGTCATCATCTTCTAACACCACCGTGTCCTCTGTCACTAAATCATTGGAAAATGCAGAGGAAATCAATGTCCGTGAAAGAGTTGCAATGTGGTCAAGTACGTCGTCTTCCACAGCGCAGCAACCACAAAAGAAAGAGTCACAACAAATTGGAACAGGAGGGGGCCAACGCATCCAGTCTACGACCGCGTCCTTCACCCTATCGACATCCACGTCATCCACAGCATCTTCCTTGACTACACCCACACACTCGGTAGTAAGCAATGGCAGCGGTGCAAATAATAACGCCAACAACGCTTCCCTTGTCACTTCCGCGAAAATCATAGGAGCTCTATCTACCTCAACAACCGAATTCCCTAAAGTGTCGAAACCATTGCTCAGACGTGAGCTCACCACAAGTGCCATTGAAGTCTCAAAAAGCAAGCTCACCAAGGTCGGCCGAACGAATTCTGAAGGGACAAAGAAGATTAAGGATATGGCAGCGTTTTTTGAGGCGAAACAATTCTAAAAACAAACATGTCTTAAGACAAAATGCTCTCTTTTGTTAAATATGTTGATTTTTTTAACGGAAACTATAAACTAGTAAAGTAGCTGAGCGGTTTTTATGAACTGTATGCAGGTAATCAACTGAAAGGTACATGACGTGACATAATATATTTATTGTTCTCCGATTTCAATGTTCACAAATTAAATGATATTTTATTGTATTAGAAAGGTTGTAATTAAACTGTTTTTATGATGTCGTTACTGTTATTGTTTGTTTTAAATCTGTTTTTTAACAATTTTTACTTTTTATTGAAACTTAATAAACGAATGGTGTTTACGAGTTTTAGATTTAATACAGAAAATGAGAATAAGATTTACATGAACCGGATGAAATTAAACGATGAAACATTTTCGAAGCCAAACTATTTTTAACTAGCAGAATGTAGCAGTGTAGTTATTTGTATAACACTAATGAAGTCTTAACTAGTTTAATAATAATAAAAAATTGCAAGCAATATGCAGACTAGTTTAAATTTTAAATTGAAACCGATTATAATCACCGAGTAAATCCTATACAAACTTGCAGTTAATGTAGTCTTTAAGTTTCTTGCCAGTTGTAAGCTATAGCTTATGTAGCAAAGGTTGCGTTATCAATAATTGTATGATCAGACAAATTATTTAAAGTATCATATGCAACGATATTATTTACTGTTTTAACACGTTTTTAATAAAATCTAGTTGTGGATTTAAATATGTATCTGTAATGTACATACATACGTTTTATTTGTTATCATATTTTTAAGTAGATGGCAACTTATTTACCGTTGTTATATCGTTTTTAAATAAATATTCTCCGCCAAGCTTTTAATAATAAATTGTCACCGTCATTAAATAATTCAAAAAATAGTTCAACAAAACGAAGTATGATCGTATATAATCGTAACAATAATATATATTACATCATAATCATATACCTAGTAGATTAGTTAATTATGCTGTGTAGCTGACAACGATCTACCTACCGCCGTTTTCTATTATGTACCCGATTCTTGTAGACTTTACATGAAATGCAGCTTTTCTTGCCTTGTCATAATTAATTGTGCAGGTATGATATATTATTATGGTAAAGAAAACAAAACAAAACATAACTTCCAAAAACAAACTAAAAAAACAGACGATTTTTAATGATGTTTTGCTAAATTGCATAATACGTTACGTATTAGATATTATCATTATTCTTGTATATTTTTGTGTACATTTCGTATTACAATTATTACTATTATATGTAAGGAAAAATAATCAATTGTAAAGCGTCTTTTTATTATGATAAATTAAAAGTAGTTAAGTGCCTTGGCCTTATTATACATCGAAAAAAGAACCAGTCTCCTTTTTATAGAATATAAGAATCATTTTTGCAGCCGCATAAGATAGCATAAAAATACTTGTCATTCTTCTACAGTGTTATAAGAGAAAGCAAAAGAAGGCTCTCTGTTGCAACTGGAACATGGAAAAAAGACATAAGCTTAACATTGTTTCATGTAACTGGAACAAGACCATTACCTTGCAATTACTTGTAATGTGTAAGCAAAGTTATCGATTCTTTGTGCATTTATATAAAAATGTCGAATATATGTCACTCACAAAAACAATTTCATCATTATACAATAAACAAACATACAACATTGGCACATTGGTAATCGGAAATAATGCAGTAAAGTTATCGTTGACACTTTGATTAATATATATAATATGCTATGCCTGATACGTTAAATAGATAGAATTGGGATTTATTGTCACATTTTCCTTTTATAAGGTAAATTACAATATAAAAAAGTCTTCCCATATGCCTAAAGCATAATATGTATGTCGTAAGCATCACCAATTCTTCGCACAAGTTTTATCAAATATAAAACTTCATTCCGATACTTAAAATTAAATATTTTGCCACATACATAGCATAAAATCTTTTATAATCATAAATAATATGTTGCCCACCTTTGTTTACGCACTCGTGAGACAACACGCATGTAGCATCAGCAGTTTTCCTACATTGCAGCATGTCAGCAAAAGTCCCGTTACATGCTTATCATTTTACAATTGTTGTTGTAGACCCGTTAGGTATGAGCTAGAATTGAACATACAAATTAAGCGAGGAGAATACCTTTTTTGCTAAAACCATTCCTCATAGGGAATTTTTGTCCTCATAGGTTTGAATAGACCAGTGAATTAATAACCTTCCTCTTTGATATATTTATAAATGACAAGTACATACATAAGCACTACTATCTAATATTATGTTATGTAGCTGTGTACTGCACGGATGTTCTGTAATGATATCTTTTGGAGCATCTAACGCATCCTTACATGAACTTGTTCCTCCATCCGTCTCAACAGCATCTGCTTTGCGAATAATACAAAATGTGTCAGCATTATCGCTCCATGTTTTCAACGCTGCTGCTTTTACGCTGCCATCAACTTTCTCACTCGACAATAAATTCTTTAACTCATCATGAACCTTTGTTTTGCAAATCATAAAATGCTATAAAATATTCCCGATGTATACTAACAGCAAAATAATCTATGGCTCCTCGGCTCCTGTTCCACACAATTAACATTTTGTTTTCTACTCCGCAATTAAATTCTAAACAATGTCTGGCTAAACATCCCATTATCCCCATTTATTTTCGTATACAACAATACACATGTTGTAAATCCCTTTCATCCCTCCTAAACCTATGTCTCCCTTTCCACCTCTCTCATTCATACTCATAAAATTTTATATTCACTTTTTCATCAACCAAAAACAATGATTTTAAATTAACAATAATTATATCGTCATCATAAAAACGAACCAGTAGAGTATTGTTTATGGTAGCATTCTCATCATCAGAATTTATTTTTTCCCTCTCGCATCACACATTGCAGAAAAGGGATAAAAACAAGAGATATATTATGTTTTAAAATGATATTATTCTCTTCTGTTTTAAGCCGAGAACAAAACTCACAACTAGCAGCAGTAGCAGACACCAGCGGAAGCTTCCATTCCCTAATAATAATATCTCTTTAGACGGAGACACACACAAGCAAGCAGGCATGCACAGACAGCAAGATCGGGCAAGCCAGGCAAAAAAAAAAGTTTTGCAAAGCTAGCAGAGCATAAAGCGAAATTCTTGTACATCCTGTTCTCTCCCTCTATTCATATATTGCTGCTGGTGAATTTAAAGATTATAATAATAATAGTACATCCAAAGGTAGATGCATAGGTAATGTGAACGTGTATCTTTGCATTATTATTATGCATATATATCACCACTACCGACACCGAAATGATGATGATCATCGTCCTCACATATCATTATATGAGGTAGATTCATAAAGCCTCGCTAAAAAACGCCAGAAAGAGTGTCTATTTCAGTACTCTCAACGAACCTATACAGCGCAAAGCGAATTTTTCCCTTTCAGTCCACGTTCATGTGCTCAGGTGTGCATCTACAAATGTATGTATCCTCCATGCACGATATGATGAACGCGATCGTGATGATGTTTTTTTTTACCTAACATCATATCACACACTTACCACAGGATGTGGAATAAGGTCGTCATATATTTCATATACCTATAAAAGTTGATAAGCATTGCATAACATTTCAGTAACAATGTAGGCAATAGGTATGTTCCCAAACATCATCTCACCGTATATTATATGATAGTATGATTGTCTCTTGTCTTCTTCATCTATAGTTTTCACTGAGGAGAGAAGGAACTAGTTAATAAAGCAGCTGCTTTTCGGTTCACGGATGTTGGAGAAGCGAGTGAATGCCGAAGATATCCGCAATACTCGGCTCGGCTCATGCTCGGCTTTTCATCATCTTTCCTCTGTGCTCACTCAATTTCAACAACAGCATAGCAGGAGCAAAAAATAATTGCCTTGTTCGTGTTGTTAGCAATACTGGTTTTTCCCCGTGTATATGCAATAACAGAGGTACAGAGTACACATGCAAATATGTATTAATATGCTTTTCCATAATAACACCTATGTATTTTTATCCATAAAAAGCGTCTCTCTCTCTCTCCATCCCTTTGTATCTATGTGCTCGAAATAAAATAAAAATACGAGCTTGTTCTTTTTAACTTTCTTTTGAAAATTACATGTTACAAAATTGCCGGAAAGCATGCATGCATGCGAGTGAAAAGTACAGGATAGTATTTTGTATTTCCACACAGTACATCATGGTACGAAGCGCCAATCTGTATCTATGTGTGTGTGTGCTTCTCATTTCATCTTTTGCCAAAATAAACCTTTTTCTTTTATACACTTTTTTCTAAACTGTAAGCTGCTTATTTTGTGGCACTGCTGCAAAACGGATTGTGCCAATGTTACACCACTCTCAGACCAACATCTAGTCCATTTCTCTACCCTTCTGTACTTCTGCATGCCATGCAATAATATATAACGTTAGCATGTACTCGCTGTTCCCACCGACCGGGCAAATTTTCCGAGCAGCCAGAGTCGGCGAAAAATTCCTACATTTTATTCGTGAATATAGCAAGCAGATAAGGTCTTCTTTTTCTGCCGAGAAGACGAGCTAGTAAACGAAACGAAACCACCAGCAGCACTAGTGCAGTTAGTGGTGGAAGCGAAACACGAAGGAAGAGAAGGTGGTATTGACGATGATGATGATTCTCTTATATCTTGTCTTACATTGCCCACAATATATTCTACTAATGTACCTATTTTGTATTTATACTCGCACATATTCGAACGAAACGACAATGTTTTAGATGAAGAAAGAAGAAGAAACGATAAGCATGAAGATGACGACGAGCAAATGCAAAGGAAGGAAGCAGGATCCTATCCCGTCCCATATATTACAACACAAAACAACTCTCTTCTCCTGTGTCCAACATGCACATAATATTTTTTTTTTACTTTTGTCTTTTTTATCATTACATTATTCTCATCCTGCTCTCCTCAGCGAGAGAGTACTATACATTTCATGCATTTCACATGAAAAGATAGATGCATTAAAGGTGAGAGTTGCGTGTTTTTTTAGCATTGTTATACGCGGTGATGATGGTGGTGGTAGTGATATGCATGGTACATTAATACGATAAAAAGCACAATGCCTGCCTGCCTGTCTGATTCAAAATAAATTTTGTATTGTAGTCTTCCTTTCCCAAATTGCTTGCAATGCTACCCTTGCTTGTTTATGTTGTTCGGTAAGTGGGGAAAAGGGTATACCTGTGCTTCGTTCCACAGCAGCGTTCTCTATAAGCAAGAAAGATAAGTTGTGTATAAGAATACAAAAGCACTCTAGTACTGTGTCGCTTATGTTTCGTACGTTTGACGATGATGTTGATGATCGCATCGCCGTAGTCGTAGTCGGAGAAGAGTTTTTTAGAGAGAAGAGCGAAGGAAGGAGAAGAAGAAAACTATTTTCTAGTAGCAAAGAGTTGAACACATGAACAAGGTTTATATAGTAAAATAGCATTAGTATTTTATACAAATGCTATATATTCCCCATGTGTGTTTTCCGTAGCAGAAGACGAGGATATTGAATGTGTGTGCAATATTCCTTTTTGCTGGTAAAGAACTCTGTAAATGTGTATGTGTGTGTGTTTGCGAGAGAAAGATAGAATAAGATATTTTTTGAGGTAGATAGAGGGAAAAAATAGGGAGAGCAGAAGAGTGGAGACAGGCGAAGAACAGCAGAAAAGTAGAGAAGGAGAAGAAGAACAGGTTATTATTATTCTTTTATTTTTCATGTGTGTGTCGAGAGTGTGGACTTTTTTGTGTGGAGAGTTTTTTGAGTAGATGTTGTTGTTATTATTATTATAGTACATGTAATAATAATTATTATAATTGTTATCAGTCCTATTGGAAGAGGAACAATAAATATTGGTAAACAAAAAATTATTATCACTATTGTACAAAAATATATATGTCTACAACGGCAGCAGAGTATTTACAAGAGTAACGACGGCAGAGTTTCTTTGAATGAGTAAATTTTAAAAGTATCAAAAGTTTTACCATTGTTATTTAGTAGAAAGGAGATTTAAAGTGAGCACATAGATTTTTTAAAAGTTAGATTTCAATTTATTTTGCCGAAAAAGTAAGTACAGAGTATTCTTAATTTGCTAGACAGCCTTTTATTATTTTGTCTCCTCTGTTTCTGGCTATTTTCCACGTGTGGATGTATATAAAATACTAGTATATTATGTAGGATATCACTAGTACTGTAAGTATATGTATTTTTAAGCAAGTGGGCTATAGTGCGGCGATTAAGAAAGAAAAATAAGATGATATTTTATACTAAATGAATATAAAATAGTTGTTGCAGTAGTACACAAAACGGGTTGAATGTTTTTTCATCTAGTTTACACAACTTGATCATCGTCATCATCATCAACGATACATAATAAACGGAAGGAAATGGCGTCCATCGTCGTTTCATCGTCGTGATTAACTAAAACCAGGTTAGTTGACAAGACTTTCTTAATTAAAGCTATCTTTACGTAAAATAAGTCTCATATTTTATTTATAAGTTCGCGTGGAAAAGTTTTCTTGTACTCTGAAAAGTTCAGAAAGGAAGATTATCATCAACAAAAATTTCAAATTGCAGGAGGAGGACAGGTGTGATATAAGATTTACATAAAATGCTGTGTGGTGTTTACGAACATTTTCATTTTGTTTGGGTCACCTGTGTACAGGAAGGGATGTGGTCACAAAAAAATATGGGTATCCCCTACTTTTTTTGTCCCTTCACATCCCCTTTTATTAATAAAAGGCATTACACAAAGAAGGGGAAAATGGTAGTGCACTTGTGTCTCGTTTGTTGTTGTGAAGCAGTTACATTATTACGTATGTATTGTTTTGGCTGTGGTGAAGCACCCTCTTCTTCAGCAACATCTTTTTTATAACCCTAACGAAACTCACATGATGACTTGTTTCATGTATGCAGCACACATACGCACTTCTGTACCAAAGGAAATTCAGCTCATGCAAAAAAGGACGTGCGTACAAGAACGCATAGTTACTTATCGTTCTCGTTCTTCTTTGCACTGCTTTTATTGCGGTTTTCCGTATGGGAATGCAGGGATTTTTCTTCTGGTTAGTTCTATGTACTTTGCATTCAGAGAGAAGAAGGCATACGCACGCATTGTTCAAACCGAACATGTATATTTCTTCCTAGTGAGGTAATATTTTGTGCGTAAGATAATTGCAATGATACGCAGAGTCAGGACTAGATAAAGTAGCTGTAAAATGTTGATAGGTTGGTTGGTCGTGGTGATGCTTCTGCTGATTTTGTTCTGATGCTTGAGGGCATTTAAAATAATAATAATAATGAGCGCATCCAAAGGGAAGGAAGCTTCAAAAGCATTTGAAAACAGGGGAGAGTTCAATACACTCTTAATTGGCAGATTTAGAATATGTAATGTGGATGCCATGAATATCAATTTTTTCATGTGGATTGCAGTACATTGCTCATCATATCATGTAATGCAATATATCATGTCCGTCCAGAGGAGATATTTACGCATGCGTGAAAAAAGTGCGTATGGGTTTTCACATCATAATTATTTTATCTAATTAACATCATCGACATTCCATTGCACACTTCAGGAGAGGGTATAATGGAATTAGTAAAATAAACTGCAATCCCATTAGGAGGATTTAACAAAAAATGCTCAGGTAGATTGGTATTATCTGATAAGTTTTCAATATAAACACTCGTTCATGTAGGAATGTATAAGCATTGTTAAAGAGAGAGGAATCTCGTTTGTTAGTGTGTGACAGTTCAAGCATAAGTGCATTGTAAATGGTTTTTGTTTAAAATGTAGGTTATCCTGCGCGTGTCTCTTGTTTGCAATATTATACAAGTATTCAAGTACGAGTTACATCGACAAATTATCAGTATTTTAATTTCTGCATGAGTATAACACAAAATATGAATAAAAGAATAAATATACACATCAATATGATATATATATATGTGTTTTTGCACGCATATAAGTTTTTAGTGTCAAGATAAATAGAATTTATTAAAGGTGCATCCCGTAACATAACTCCTTTTTTGTCTGTATGAGAAGTTTAGCATATTAGTCACAGTGTTGTAGTCGTAAAAAGTTTGCATAAAAAATCACACATGACCTTATATGAAAAATTACCTGCTGTCTTGTGGTAGCTAGTTTAAAAAAACTGATTAGAGGAGTGAGGAGAAGTGAAGATGATAACAAGGAGTTTTGCAACAAATCAAAAGAATAATTGTTTTTAAATTGAATTTGGTATCATTATTCTGGAAACTGATCTCCATTTTCATCAGTCTGATTTCCATCATGAAACATTTCAAGTAATATTCGTCTTGTTCTGTTCGTTACTGAGATGAATTTTGACATATTGAAGCTTTAAAATGGTAATTTAAAAAACAAAACAAATATTTTCATTTGCCGGCTTCTGTATTCTCATATGCAATATTATTATAGACCTTGGCGCTTATGTGTTATACCAATGTGAACATCACTGAGCTTTCTTAACACAGTCCGACAGCCACCTCCACCAGTCAGGTCAAGCTATTTGCGAGCTAAGCACACACATCATCATACTGCACTGAAAGCGTGAAGATGGTAAGGTAAAAGTATGAGGTATTTTGGTATTGGTACATAATATGTACATCTATTTTTATACTCTATTCTCAGAAATGACCAATGCATGCAATTTAGACTTGAGCAAAAAGTTTTGCTGAAAAGTATGGAACAAGCTAATGCCCACATAGTCCAAACATTGTACTTTCACGCGGACGCGAGACTGCAAACGAGTAAAGAAAAAGGCAGTCAAGAAAAATATCTTGCTTATTTTGTTTCTCAAATTTCCAATCCATATAATAGCCCATAGTAATAATAATCCACCACCTCTCATGGTCATTTTAATGCACGCGTTTTTTCGTCCAAGGTAAGGTTATTTAGATGGAATGCCGGCTTGTAATAATTGCGAGTACATTCATAGCTGGGCATTCCCAACAATATATGGAGCTATTATAACTTCATCATCTCCGTCCACTTCTTATTTTCTCCTCCACCTTTTGCCTTCTTTTTCTTTTCCTTATCGTCTCCTTCATCTTTTTTTGCATAGCTAACCTACAAATTATAATTGACTCCACTCCACACACACGTACGGCAATTGCCATCACAAGCTATCAAAATTCAGACACAGCATGAAAAACGACGTACTATATAGTAGTCGATAGACTTCTTATTCTCTTTCACCGAAACTCAGAGTCACATACATCCCCATAAAAATTCATTTCATGTGTTGTACTATAGTCAATTCAACATTTTTATTAGTAGTTCATGTGTGTGTGTCTCTGAGAGAATGTGTGCCATTCTCTCCTCCATTTCCATTCCATTCCTTCACTACTCCGATTCAGTGTCGCCTTTTATTATTACCACCACCATATCATCATCATTCGAACTACACTCCACTTCACGTCCTCAAATCTTGTAATATAATATCTCCTCCTATTTGCTTCATCCTCCTTCTTGCTGTATTTACTTGCGGTGAAAATATGCAGTCTTTTATGAAAAACACTTGACTTGCATGTTTGTACCCTATAGCACGACATGGTCATATTTAATCTTTGTACATATTTTCACTTCATCTTCATCAGAAATACAAAACATTACAATATGCACTTACCAAATACATGTATATGGCATCACATGGAATTGAATTACATTTATTACTTTTGCAACACAAGCCGAACATTTACATTTTTCTGTATGCAAATACAAATCCAAACAGACAGATCCGATCCACATCATAAAAAAAGGTGTACTCTGAGAATTGCAATCTGCAGTAATAAGAAAGTAAAAAGGACAATATTTTTTCTATATAGAGCTTATACTTACCCACAAGAAAGACAGCAGCTTGGCTAGTTTTTTTTTTCAGAGAGAAAATGTGCATAATCTGCAAGCATGTTAGTCATAGTTGCTCTCTCGCAATAACCCATGTCCCATGTATACATTATCCTCTTTATTGCCACAACTTATAGAGATGAGTGCAAGAACAGCACAGGAGAGGAATATTTATGGAACAGGAACAGTTGTACTTGGCACATTTGCTCGTTTTGCTTGATTGCTCAGAACAACGAAAAGATAGAGGGAAAGAGAAGGACTGTTATACGTTTTTATATACTCGAGACTTTTTTATGTAATTTCTCCATTTTGTACTCTTTTGCCAGAAGAATAATGCATACGTACATAAAACAATATTACATATTATTATACTATAAAAATGAAACTATGTATAGCGGGAATGATGTACACATGTATGATGACGAACTGCATGCATTTAAATGTATGTTTCTCTGTTGCATATTCTGTTCTACAAAGAGAAACCGCTGGTATTACAACTAGTCTTTTGGGAGAAATTCTACACACAACGACACCAGTATTATTTTTCACAAGGTAACATTGCAAATGCAAAAAGAGGGGATGAACAAAAAAGAGACAACATAACCTGTGAACATCATCATTACAAACACGGCACCTTTCCATTTACTTTCACGTTAATATTACTGTTAGTATTATTATTGCTTATACGTCGTTCCCGTGACATGAGAGGAGGAAGCAAGAGCAGGGGAAAGAGAAAGAGAGGCGACACATGACAGGACAGGAGGTGACGGTAACGGTGGAGGAGAAAGAAGGGAATATGATATATAAGGATACCTACGTGGAGTTGTTATGTATTGATTGGCCATAAAAAGAAAGATCGATAAAATGGATATGCTTACTACAGTAGTCCATGGAATCATAAAATGCTTTTCGTTGTATATTTTTCTTCTCGTGCTATTAATCCTTGGCTATGCCTTTGCAATAATCTGTCACCAGTCACCACTACATTGAAAGCTGGTCATTTTATACTACCTCCATCATATCATCATGAAGATCGGACCGTGAAAGTCATGTTACAATAATTATTATTATCGCAAGTAAAAGTCATAAAAAAACTGGGAAGCTGTATATACAAAAGGAAATGGAGGAAACGGGGTTGTAAAACTACCTATGCTACTGCTTCCACCACCACTCCATTTTCTGTTGCTGTTTGAATGTCTAGTGAAAATTAAGGAAAAACACACAGACTTGGAGAGAGAGAAAGAGAGATAACCAGACTGGCTGAGAGAGAGACGCGGCATAGTTATTAATATTATTAAAGTGCCTGAGGACTGACGAGAAAGAGAAGCGGGAGAGGAGGTGGAGAGTGTGATATATAGACAAGGCGGATAATATTAGCGTGTACCACACCACCACACCGCTACTTACTACTTTGGATGAAACGGTGGCTGTATGTGTGTGTGTGGTGGCGGAGAGAAAATTGTCTGGCTCTGGGCTAAATTACACTTGACACATCTTACTTATCGGTCGGTCTTCTCTCTGGTTGGTGGGGTAGCAGTAGGAGCCGGGATAATATAGAAAGTTTGGAGAAAAATAGTACAAGTGCTTGTATTTCTACTGCTCTCTGTAGAATAGGTAGCCTTTCAGTCTCAACTTGCAGTCTAGGGTGGATGGTATGGTTTGTTTGTATGTTTGTGAGTGTGTTTTCTTTCTCCAATAATTTTCTCTGTCTATTTACTTATCTCTATCTGCCCATCCATATGAGGTCAGGTCAGATGGAGGAGAGGAGGAAGTAGGTTTATCTATGAGCCTTTAGTGTATATGTCATGTGTTTTGTATATTATGTTTTAGCACAAAGCATCAAAGCACACATTAGCACAGCAGGAGAGCGAAAGCAATTCTAATGATGATGATAATGATGAAGCATGCATGCATGCAGGTTTTTGCTCATGCAAAAGAAAAATTTTCTCCTGTGTTGCCAGTTCGTCTTTGGAAAGGGGAAAAAAGCCGGGGAAAGGTATTCTTGTGGAAAAACCCACGTTGATGATGATGGCAATAGTAAAGTAATATATGGCTACTATGCTTTGGCATGCATCATGCATGTTTGTATGTGTAACTGTATTTTTAGACAAGTAGTGTGTATGCGGAGGAGTGGAGTGTATACAAGTTTTGCCACGAAAGCAGCAGGAAGGCTGACATTGATGCCATTTTTTCCAGTCGATTTCATCCACAAAAACGGGTAAAAAGAATAAGAGGAAAAGTGCTTTGGATTTTGCTGGAACTTTGTAGATAGAATTGGATTGGATTAAATATTTAGTAAGAGAAAATACATGGCAGTAGCAGGTAAAGGGAGGAAAATGGGGAAATTCCTACCTTCAGTTTCATGTGGTTATATTACATGTTTTGTATTATGTACACCCACACCATTCGTCGTTGTATTGTATACTAGTATTTGAGTATGGTATTATATTGTACTCGTGTGTGCTTACCTTCTCCCAATAGTAATTTATTCATTTTCCATTAGAAATGATTGTGCTTGTCGTTTATTTTCTGTATTTATCTTATACGTGCGGTCTGCAACACTCTGAACAGAAGAAATATAGTGCTTGGCGGATGTACATGCTCATACAAATGTAATCTATACTTTTGACGTGAAAATGAAAATTATGTAGGAAAAGGCAAACTATTTAATTTATGATGACCCATTTAAATTGTTTATCAGCCAGAGAAAATAATACATGACAAGAGTATCAACTTCATTAGTATATGTATACTAAGCAATACATGCAGTACCATATAATGGTATAGCGTCTTGATCAGTCAATCAAAGAAAAGGAAAGAGAGAGAGAGAGAATGAACAAAAACTTCTAAAAGGGTATTTCTACATTTATATTTATTGTTAGCGCATCTGGGAAAGGTGTATATAGTAAACCTTTGAGTAATTAAGTATTGATAAGACAATGTGTGGGATTTTTTTCTTTTGTTCATGTACACATTTACCTGCATTTTCCCATTAAATTTATTCAATATTTTACTCGAGTTATATACTTTCTTATCTCATGTCACACATCTTACTTGACAGCTTGTTGGTTTTGTAGAGAGTAAGAAAAGGAGGATGTGTGTTCTAGTTTTTGTTGTTCAGAGACATTTCGCATAATCTGTAGTACTACCACGTATTCACCAAGTTGACAAAACGAAACAAATATGTGTATACCACGTTGTGAAGTCACATTAGAGATTAAAATAGTCTTTTAATAGCTATCGACTATCAACATTATTCCAGAATATATTATTCATTTATCGCTATACGAAAGACTCTCAAGTTAAAATTCAATGGTTGAAGAACGAATGTTTATCATGTCACGTTCTATCCGGTATCCATTTTTACTTTTTTTGGAAGAAAATGTCCTATTTAAAACTAGAGAAAATCGGATACTTAAAAATACATTTTTTCCATCAGTTTCATTTCGTATTCAACTACCGTCGTGGCGTCATCATTATGATCATCTGTATCGTTTTTTCCATTCACATTATCGACATTCATGATGCTGCTGCTCCCTATTTCATTCAATTACAGTTTATTCCCCTTTTCGTTTTTTAAAATGTGTGCAATGGCCCGTCACATAATGTGCAACTTTTTTCAAGGCCTTTTCCTTTTCGATCTGTGTAACCGCTACACTACCTCGCTTCTTTTGATTCCACTGCCGAATTGACAGGCTTCTATTATTGCATAATAATAAACAGACATTAACCATTCTTTGGCACCACTACCAACAGAATCTCCCCCCCATGCAAAATACTTTTCATTCTCAACATTCCTCGATGATATTCATGTTTCATCTTACATTATTATTGTTTGATAATGTCCCATTCCCCTTCTCATATTACACACAATAATCTGAAACTTTATAGAAAAACAGCAATTCAAAATGTTGGCAACACGCATAAAAACACTTTTTTATCCTTTTTGAGCCATACATACGATGCAAGGATAAAAACCAGAAAAGTGTAATGATAATGTATAGCAAGCATTATTTCTCTTCTACAAGCAATAATAAATGCGTGCATTGTTGCGTTTATAGCATTTTATGAAACATTATTTTCATCATTATTATTACATAGAACCAGGAGCGGTAAAGTATATTATATAACAAAAGCTCATTGTAAATGCAAAACCAGCCGGCGTAATAAATATTGACATGCATGGATTGCATTGCACTCTACTCGTCTCTTCTTGTTCTCTCTGGTTTAAAAACTCAGCAACAATGATGATGACGACGATGAACTTCCTAAGGTGGAAGCTTGAAGCTATGCTAAAAAAAAAAGCTAAACAAGCTCAAGTTTCTATACACTTGCCACTGAGCTCAAAGCAATTTTTTTTTGCTAAGCCGCTTACTTGTTACTTAAGTTTAGAGAGGAGAAAAAGGAAATGTACTCTTCCAGAAAAACAAGTAGCACGTCAAAAAATCTTAAAAGAAGAAAGAGGGGTGTAGCTCGAAGGAGGCAATAAAGTGGATAGGGAGTGAGTGAATGGCACTGTAAAATGATATAGTGCACAAAATGGAATACATACATAGACAGGTAATATATTATATTGTCGTATGTTCATATATAATGTATATTATTTGTTTTATAACTTGGGTAGGTGGTTAGGTATGTAAGGTGAAATGACTGACAAGCATGCAGAATGATGATCTTCTCATTATTATTATGTACTAAGCATGGTGGCGTGGCAAGTGTGGTGTGGTAACAAACTCATTTTTTCAACGAACGAGAAGAAAAGACAAGTCAGTCAGTCAGTCGGATGTTGATGCCTGCTGCTACTTAACATTATGTAAGTTTATTAGCTATGGATCTCTCATATTATGCCTTATTACCTAGAGATGCACGGTAGTTGAAGTGACTGATGATGTGTCAGTGATGACTTCACGTTTTGTGAATGCTGCTCTATAACGATAAACAAAGTATTATGGTAAGCACTTGGGAGACTATTTTTTTAACAAGGCGAGAAAATCAGAAGAATTTAAGAGTAATATACATAAAATGAGCTGAGAGGATTACAATTTACAATGCTGCAAAACATGCATCATGTTACCAGAGATTTTAATACGGGCATTTTTCATTACTTCTGCCGAGAAGAAAAAAGTATGAAAAATTTTCCATGAATAATATTCCATCATAGTCATCATGATGTTCATGATCATCAACAACAGAGGAACACGTTTCCTTTAGAAATAATGTTTCTAGAAGTTTTCTTAACTGACTCCTTACTTATTTCAAGGCTCGATGCAAAAATGAAGGAAACCTGGTGTGGTTTTTTGTTGATGATACGCGATGAACTCACCCCATGAGTGCCCAAAAGCCATGAAGTTAGATTAATACGAGATATAGAAGAGTAGTGTATTGTTAACATGCTGATTGTTGATAATAGTGTATTATATTATGTGTGTGTCTGCGTGCGTTTATGGATATATAATGCAGTTTCACTGGTTTTGCAACTTTCCATCTCTCCTTTTGCGTTGAAGATGATTATTAGCATTACTGAACATTTAAGCATTTTTATGCCTGCGAAGAAGGGTCAAACTTTTGCTGAAACAACTTCTCGTCATATTATTATTATGACGAGAGAACAAGCCATATAATACAAGACGAGGGATGATACTTTAGTTTTCCTTTTCTCAGCTGGATTATAAGATGGTGGTGGTGGTGGCTGATCCTCTTGCTGATTATTATTGTATAGCTGCAGACTCTAGACAATTTGGATTTTATTTTAGGACGAGTCAATTATTTCGGGATATTTTTTTCATTTTCCTGTCGGTCTGATGATGAGCTACTGCGAAATCTCTCCGTCTTCAGGAAACAAGCTTTCAAGAAAACGATGGTGTTTTCTTGTTGATTATATTTCTTAAATATCACTAAGCTAATGAAGTCCACTTGCTGATGGAGATTGCCTGGAGCAAGAAATAAAACATATTTCATAATATTCAAAAGCTTCTTTCTCAGTTTCTACTCTGATGGCTGTCGTTTGTCTAAGACCATTTAAATGCATACGTTGTTGCTTTCGCTGCCATCACTAAAGGGAGTTTTAAAAACCAAGAGGAATATGAATCTGCAAAAAAAAACTAGCAACCACCAAGAAATATGCATAAAACTGACCAGAGTGAATACCATAAAATTCCAGCAAAGTTTGGCGACCCCCAATGCTGCTCCTGTGGGATAGGTCCAAGTGGCATAAAAAATTCAGCTAAAATATTTATATACATATCATCTCGCACAGTCAAAGTGGTAAAAACTTGGAGAAGTAACCGTCATCAGCTACACAGCATCTTGTTTTGACTTGACATGAAAAGTTGCAGCTGCTTTGACTTTCGCTTTTTTGTTGTGCTGGACAAGCCAAATGGAGAGTCAGAAGATCGGCAACTAGGATTATCGTCACGACACGGCAAGTCGTACATAAAGAGAGAGAAAAACTGAACGAAGAAGTAGAGTACATAGTTATAATAACAAAAACATAAAAATGAAAAAGCAATATTATTATATAAAAAAGTAATATCATGTATGTAAAAAATGATGCGATGAGATGTTAGTTTTGTGGTTCCACAAAAATAACTTGACTTGATCCCAAGCTTACTTTGAAGCTTATACCCTCTATAATAATATAGAATATTAACTCATATAATATACCATAAGATGAGAGAAGCTTATGCTTCGCATTTCTTTCTAACAATGAGTAAGGCACCATAATAGCTGAGCTGGGAAAGGAGGTTTTTGTATTTATAATTCGGACATACATACATAATATAGCTTTACTGTTTAACTTATAGAATATTTTGATGCTGAGAATGATAGTCAGTATCAAGTGATATAATCCGAATAAAAGCAGATGGAGATTTGCACATAATACAGGTTTTTCTTATATTTTCTTCGTCCACTCTTTATTCCTCTGCAAATCTGCAAAAATGAACATCATTACTGGGGTCTTTACGTCTCACTATTTTTGGCTATTGTAATCTTGTACAATATTTTCCTGGACATATTATTTTGTCCAGAAGGAGATTCCAAGCGTCCATAAGCTGTCCAGCTCTTTTCTTTTCCTTTATTTATAGGTACATGTTAAATTCTTCAACTGTTGTCCTTATAGCTCTCTTTGCATTAGGATCAGCAACAAAAACGAGAAGAAAAAACATAACAAAACGAGATGGCAAACCCATAAAATGGCTTAAGCAATCCTCTTTTTCTTCTACTTTGCAATGCTGACTTTTTTTTCTCGTTCCTTCTTTTCTCGCTGTAATATTTATGCAGAGAAGTTTAGGAGAAAAAATTGCAACATTTCTATGTCTATGTATATGCATTGTACATATATATGTGTGATTGCTTACATATATTTTTATACAAAACCATTTTGAGATGAAGCTCTTTCCATATCTTCAACTAACAAAATTCTACTTTGTAGAAAACAGAAATACTTGTGTTGTTGATGATGGGGATGGTGGTGGTGGTAAGTACTATAAAAGAAACATTAAACCGGGCACAACAGATAGAAAAAACTATGATGTGGAGAGCCTGAGCTGGAAATACATATTATATGTCATGTAGGCATACATAGGAATTGGAATTATCCATTCATTTGACTGAGAACTGGAGCTCATATGAGAGAAATAGAGACGCGCTCAGGAACCTTTTACTTCTCACATATTTTGCGTCTCTCCTCTTTCTATAAACCAAGCTACTGGAGAAGAAGAACTACTGGAAGTAGAATAAAAAAGAGTTAAAATGGTTAAGAGGATTAGAGATAGAAAAAAAGAAGAAAAGAAGAAGTGAATTGAGAGTGAGAGAACGAGTACTTTGCCACTGCTGCTGCTGCTTTTTGCTAGTCTTTTCCTTCGTATTATTGCCCAACAGTGAAAGCAGAATAAGAAGTATGGTATCGTCATTCCAATCCAATCCACCACCGCCACATCCAAAAACATCCAATGTCTTCTCACTTTTGTACACTTGCCATATTGTATTGTTTGCTCAAGCTAAGCAGTTTTGATGGTGATGGTGGTGTAAGTATAGTAGTAAAAGTAACCACTTGGACGAAACATGGTGTGTATTTTTATGGGAAGAATGCAATATATATGGGTCGTTTAAGGTTAAAGCTGTGAGACCAAAAATAATACCGGGGCTAGGAGACGAAACTAAAAAAAGAGAGATTTCTGAGCTGGCGACTTTTTTTTAGAGACGATGTTCATGTGTAATGCGTGACCTTTGCGTTTCCTAAGACCATGGGGAAAGCTACTACGTAAGCTGGTTGGAGTCATATTGCGTGGACGTTCCCTGACATGCAAAAGGATGAAAAACGTTGGCCAGGGAAGGGAGAGATTTTTTGGTACCTTTTATAGCTCCACAAGATTTTTTTACATTCCTTATAATACTTTTTGTAAAATGTAAAAATCAAGTTGTGACGGTCGAGCTGGATTATTCTGGTTCATATTTGATATGTCGACTTTGTTTACTCTTTACTTGCTGCTAACATTTTGCGATTGAGTGTGACGAATAGAGGTGTATTACGTGTGCTAGTGGCGAGCCTCAGGTAAATATGGCAAGGCAAAGTAAATCCGTTTCTTCTCTCACTTCTTGGTAATATCATGTATTTTTAATGCGCGGACGTCCCATATCACAAACCACATTCAACAATAACAAAACGAAATCATGTTACAAAAATACTTTATTGCAAAGCTTTTAGGGAAGTACCTAAGCCACAAAACAACTGATAATGAAAATGGCAGAGTTTGTGCTTTGTTTAGTAATGAAAGAGTGCACGAATCTAGACTTATAAGTCACAAGTCTCATGATAAGCCTCTCTTTCCCAGAAATAAGCCTAAATAAAAGAGTATACAAATATTATTATGTTCATGGCTGATGAAGGCGATTAAAATCTTGACAAAATGGATTTTTAATATTGCTCCACAGCAAGAGGAAAATACTTTGTGATGTGTTCTTTCTTTTTAGACGCTTGTTGTTGTAATTATGATTTCATTAAGAGCGACAGGCGTCGACATGAATTAAGTATGCATTTTATGGTTGTTCTCTAATGTATTAGCGTTATTATTACTAATACCTATTTTCTCGGATGACGGTATATATAGTAATGTTGGTTATAAAGGGGAGGAGTAAAAGATGATGGAGCATACGAAGGGAAAATGGCTGAAAAGTGTGTGTCCATTAAATTTTTTCTTTCAGTTACGCTCCCGCTAAAAGCTTCACTCTCCAGCTCTTCCTTTTAAAAAGTGGAGCAGTTTTGGGCGACTTGTGAGGAGTTCTTAAAAGGAATAATGATATGGACATGGCTAGAAATAAAATGGGAGGAAGAAGCAGCTCTAGGCTTAGATGAAGAAATGAGGATTTTGAATCTGGAAAGAGTATTATTTTATATAATAAAAGCATCATGTATGAAACATATACAAACGTAGATGGTACGTACTGTGTTCTCGGTACTTGGATGATATACATTTAAGATTTTTCAGTAGATGGATGGATAAAATTCAGAGAATAGAATAAAAGCAAGTAGAGAAAGAGAGACAGAGATGATGCTCTTCTTCTTTACTTGTGGGCCATAAATGCGATTTAGCGCTAATCCCTTTTTCACGCTCTTCTTCTCAACTCGTGATGACTACTCTACATATAGTAATAAAAATACTATCATCATGTGCATATAGAAGTCGTTGGTGAGTTGAACAAGACGTTCGTTTCGCTGATTTTAGCATAGATTAGGAAAGTTTTTGGAAAATAAAATGCATAGCCATTTTTACGGCTAAATAAGATGTGAACATCATCATAAAACAGCGAAAGAGAAAAGAAGTTGAGTGTGGGGATCGTGCTGGTGCATTAAATAGGATGATTTAATTGCTTACTTTTCATACAAGGAACAGTTTACACCAACTTTCCCCAGTAGTAAAATATATATGTGGTAACAATTAAGCATTTTCTAGTTCCAAAAGATTAGAGATACCGTCTTTTATGCATGCCCCCTATAAAAAATATTGATGATGATGATAATTACCACTCTAGTACAAAGAATACTAGAGAGGTAACACCATTATCATTAAATTATCATTCTTCATCACAGCAATCCTTTTATTCTCTACAGAGATTCTCAATGCGAAAAAGTTTATCTCTGAGCGGAGAAACAATAAAAGCTTGTATGTACATACATATAATGCTAGTAAACTCTATGCATTGACTACATACATTTTAAAAAGTTTATCTTCCTCTTTCCCGTAATAATTCATGGGAAATTCCTGTGAAACAGTAGAATGGAGCATCACTCACTCCGGCAGACATTACACATTGTAGTACACATAAGACAGAGACAGACACTTTTAGATTGAGAGTGAAACAAGCCAGCAGATGCAGATGGCACAACATCATCCATAACGCACTTCCGCTCCACTCTCTCTCTCTCTTCTCGCATCTCTTTCTCTCTTGAAATATTTCTTCCGCGAAATGGCACAGTAGCATCAGTAGCAGTATAGCAAATAAATAAACTAACACAAAAGCAAAATTCCAAGCATTGCAGTGAAGAAGAAAATTAGTCATTTGAAATATTTTTCGTCAGCCTCCCTTAAACTTCATTTTTTCCATCATCAACATTTGCATTCCTTTCTCGTACCACCTATCTCTCCAAAACAAAATATAAAAACGAAAGACTCAATCCAAAACTTGTTCTTTAAAAAAATATTGTATCTTCTCTCTTCGCATATAAAAAAATAGATAAATTTTAGTTTGCTAAGCTCAGCATAAAAAAGCGAGAGTATAATATCCCACATGAAAACTACCTACTTTTTTAGTATTTCGCTTATATTGCTTAACTTTTCTCCATCTGGAAATCCACTACTGCTGCCATTGGTACTCCTGCTTGTACAACTTTTTCTACAAAATACTCACTGTGTCAATGCCAATGTAAGACATGCAGCAAAAAAAAGAACGATTATAATCGTCTCCTCCATACAGCTTGTATACAAGCAGACATAAGCGTAGGTATTTATATAAACTGTATATTTTTCTACTACAAAAGTATATGCAGATATACCTATTGCTTTTGCTTTGCATCATCATGAACACGACGATCATGACGGTGGCGGCGACGACGTGGTGAAATCGGTCTCGTTCGGAGTTTGCAACCAGCAGCACACCAGCATGGTAGGCAATAAGCGCATGACTGTCCTCAATATCATCTTCAGCAGAAAAAAAGGCAGCAGCAGAAACACTAACACCACCAGCAAGAAAGCAAATTTCAAGCTGAACTTCTATCTTCAGCTCTTTTCAGCTCTCTTGCAATAGCGAAAAATCATGGCAAGTTCTTAAGCCGGCTCACCAGTCACCACCACCACCACTACCGAACTTAAAAGCAATAACTTTTGCCATTTTATAGGCATAACTAACTTTATACCATGCTCTCTCTCAGCAAAACTTATGTATCTAGTTAATATGCATACATGCATTTTATATTGGGTCTTTGGGTAAAATAGATGATCCTTTAATAGTATTCTTAGAACTAGCATTCCAATAATATTCAAAATATATAGAGGAAGATGCACGAATACAGGAACAAGAAGGAAGGAAGAGTAGAATGGACTTTTTTATGAGTTTTATTGTGACCATTACGATTACCATTATGGTTGGCATTTCTTCTTCCTATTGCTCTCCGTACACTTTTCTAATATACCTTGTTGTCGTCACGAAAAAATTGTTGAGAAGAAGAGCATCCAATATTTTTAATAGGGCATAGGGCATCATGCTTTTTTATTATTATCAGTACATGCCTTTTAGTCCTCTGGTATACAAATACAAGTTTATATCGCATGCATCCCATCATTCTCATTACCCTTGCTGTTATACGCAGAGCATTTTTTACCTATATACTACGTCTTCCATCGCTTATACTCCATGCTACAGAAAAACCGACCCACCAATGACGTCAATGTTCCCCTTGCTTGTCGCACATGATGACTTTCATGACGTCATTCCTTTTCTCCTTTTATTCTCCTTGCAATGTAAAGTAGACAACTTTTCTACAGACACCACTAAAAGGAGAAAGGTCTCTATATAGAAAAAAAGAATAGTGTTTCCTGCTTCTCTTCTCCTGTCTTCCGTTTTGCTATCATCACCGTATAAACAACGTATATAGCAGAGTATGATGATGGCGTCATTGTCTCTAGAAATGTATGATACATGGACTTTCAATGCCATCATTTCCAAGAGAAAGAGAAAAAAGGCGAAAAGCCAGGGTCTATTGGGAAACGAATTGCTCGCTTCACTAATGACGAAAGGATGCTAGCTAATACCTGAGTGGTGTGTGTGCCCTTTGTAAAAGCACTATAAAATGCAAAACAGCAATACCCGAAGCTATAACATCATTCTTCTTCATCACCGTTTTTTTATTTGTTTGATGGGTTGGTTGGTTTATTACGTAACCTTTCTACTTTCCTAGTTTTCACAATGAATCTATATGTGAGCATCGTATCGTAATTATAGCGGAAAAGGATAGATGGAGACTAGTGAAGTAATCATAATAAACAAAAGTGAAAAGTTGTTCTGTAGTGCGAATGATGCTAAAGATGATGAGTGATGATGATTTGACCTACTTTAATGGCATTCTTTCCTGTCGTCATCGTTTGACTTACGATTATATAGTCTGCATCGGATGTCTTGGCAGTTTTCGTGATGTAAGTAAATAAACTACACGAAATCGACACACAGTGATGGGTAAAAGTCGTAAATAGAATTGTACGTATAAACATTTTTTATTCTCTTGTGGGTCATACTAGATCTTTTCACTTTTTTTACTGTTCTTGCCGATTTTTAAGTGAAAAGTAGAGGCATTTTTCTCCAGTAGTTGTTGTTGTTGATGATCATGTTCTTTCGGAGAAAAAAATATATAAGCGACTGTGAGCAAGAGAGATCCTAATATTTTAGAAACAGAAAGTAAAAATAGGAAAAGAGAAAAGTTGAAAAAGAGCCCCAAATCGAAACAAAAATAAACTTTTTTCTTGAGGCAACGATATTATGAGAGAAGGACGAAGATAACTACCATTTTCAGTTAAAACTTAAGGAATAGTAAAAAAAGCTAAAGGGGGTACAATGCACAGCCGTCATCATGAGCAGTACATACTCTGGATAAAAAATAGGGAAAACTTTAAAAGAAAGTTTTTGGAAAGAAAAGTTTTTTTCCTTTTCAGTTTGTTATTTGCTTGCTTGCCTTTTTCACTTTTCCATTAGGCGACAAAAAAGGGAAATGAAGAGGTTTGATAACTTTCTCTCTCCATACTTACTTGCTTTGAGCAAAGGTGAAAGAGAGGTGGTAAAAGAGAGACGTTTTGACTCTCTTTCTCTTTATAGTGATGCTGCTTCTGACTGTGCTGCCGGTGGTGATTTCGGTAAGGTTATACATGTACATGTAATATGCTAGCCAATGTCAGCTTCAATAACTTTCTTCATTTTTCTGCTATTTAAAAACTTCAAACTTATATTTTTCCTCTTCAGAGAATTTTTTCATTTTGGAAAGGTGAAAATTGTGAAAGAAAAGGGTTAAAGTAGTCAAAAGTGGGGTCGATATATGTAACGGCGGCGGCAAAGTTTGAGGTGGTGGTAGTACTGATGGTATCATGTGACCATATACGGTTTGAAATGACAGAGGGTAAGATCAGTTACACAGGTTCTCACGTTCACCCGGTTTTAGGAGCAAAGCGTATCTTCTTGAGAGCGAGAGACTACATGCTGGGGCTTCATACATTGCATGACGGAAAGATTGGATTTTACATTCTATGCTGGTGAATAGGCAAAAGGAAGACGGTGATGATGGTGACGTGATGATAAAATGATGATTTAGGAAAAGCGGAAGGAAGACGATTATCCCCAACGGTTAACTTGAGTTGTTGAGCGAGAAAGAGAGGAAGGAAAAGCCATATAACGGAATAACTTTTATAGGCTATCTTGTGCAGTTATTAAAAATCCAAACCACCACACCCCATCAAGTACTATCATCGTTAAAAAATGTGTACATCGTACTGTCCTTGGTGGATAGGAATTGGGACTGACCTGGAATTGTGAGGTCGTATGAAATGGCAATGTATAAAAGTATTTCAAAGTCTTTCGTTATTACTGTTTTTAAAGGAAATGTATAAAACCGTGGACTCTCAAGCAGCTAGAGAAATAGAGAGAAAGCGCGGCAGATAAAGTAATGTCGTGAACGGAATGACAAATGAGGTGAAAGTCGTTCCGTGTCCTTGTTCTCTCACCAACAACAGCCAGACACTTGACTACTACAAATAATATTATGTATGTACGTGCATGTAAGTACAAATACAACAGTATGCAATACTCCACACACGCTTTTACCGAAATATTTGTATAAAGATACAAAAAAAGAAAGAACGGTACACAAAACTCGTTTTTGTGGAGTCACCTTTGTAAAGTCAAAGTTCTCTCAGAATGTAAAAAGCATACACCTAGTTGATTCAAAATTATCATCAGGATCTTGTCATGGACAGATATACATTTTAAATCCCATCTGCATTACTTTTTGGTGTATTATAAAAGTTTGTTCTATTTTAATAATATACAAATAATGATAATGATAATAATAATAAATAGACTGTTTGGCACTATTTATATTTTTCTCTTTGGGTTTATT
>JAQIXW010000282.1:0-36211 GCA_034700685.1 Willowsia buskii
TGAGCTTGACATCGGTTTTCAAAGTGCTGCTGAATACATAACAGATCTTTTTAAAGGCATTTGGGTGCACTTACGTGTACCCAAATGCACTGTTGCTATATGCCCCGTTACAGTACCGTAACAGGTCACAGTAACATCTCGGATTGAGTGATCTGCAATAAATACAAATAGAGCAGTTATGGATAGTTGGTTTGGTTTTTAAGCACTCCTTCTAAGCTTAAAAATTCTATTGTGGGAGTAGACGTATTTAACACGATATGCGAATATTTGAGTTATGGATAACGAGTAAAGAAATACGTATTTAAAAAGTTGCTGAAAGTCAACAAATCCAACCCTCTTCTATAATCGATTGAAAGACGCAAACAAAGCCGTTTCATGCATACGATTTAGAATGAAAGCAAGGGAGGTCATCCTGGTCTCATCTCAGTCAGTAAGGTTGCTACCAGATTACTTCAGCTAGTCTCAACAATTACGTGAGCAAAGCAGCAATCAGCGTTCACTGTCATCATGATACTGTATCACCAACACTGAGAGTCAAACCGGAGCCATTAAAGTATGTGGGGGAAATCAACTTAGACTCAAAATCTTTTCATTTGCTTCATCTTTTTCCATCTTCGTCAACTTGCACTTCTTATTGATTTCATTCGAGGAACCTAACAATAAGAACCGTACTAAAAACTTGTCAAGTGGCTTTGGAGATATAACGAGATGCGAAAAGACGAATGAGCAAAGGAGACGTTTTGCATACACAATGTATTTACTTATTAAAAACATTAGGATTAGTTTACTATAAGTTGTTATGATCCACATCACACATGCGGAAAGGTATTATTTATCCAATTCACATCTTCGTGTCGGGAGGTATGCAAGCAGGCTGCGTTCATCATGCAGTTATTCAATAGTAAAGTTAGAGGATTTAAGAGGTTTGTGTTCCTTTCTTATACCTAAAAATGTATCCGCGTTTGCAGTCATAACACTCATAACTGTTGTTTTCTCGGAAGATACGTGTGCAAATGGAAAACGATATGCAAAAACTTGTAATGCCAGGGCTTTCACATGCGAAAGAATTATTCCGTTTGAGAATGACGATATTCGATATTTTATCTCATTCATGTGAGAAGGTAGATGTTATTAGCATATCGGTAACTTGTCTGATTGCTGCTTTCTTTCTAAAATGTTCGAGAATAATTGAATGAGATATTATTCAAGTTCAATTAACACTCTTTTTCTGGTAGGGTATCTGCTCTTGGACATAACATGAATAACTTCACTATTACTATTGTCAATTGCCCTGGCTGTCGAATACAATATGACGCCGAGGAAGTAACATGAGCAAGAAAGTACAAGAGTAAAAATTTTCATCGCAAATTGGTTGGTTATTACCACACAAAGTCAATGAATCCGGCATCTTGTCTTGTCAACGGTAATAGCTGATATGGTATTCAAGAACATACAAAATGTTGACTACCCACGAAGAAACAACGTTGACAAAAAACCTGGCTTCATCGGATTTATTGTTGCATCTGACAGGGCACAATTCAAAACAAGATTGTGCTGTTTTTATGCATTATTTTTGGCGAGTTTACAAATAAAACGGGTAAGGTCAATCCATTGTAAATTAGCAACCATTGAATGGGTTTCGGAGATAAAAATACATAATTTTCCATTTTTCTTATTAACAGAATAAGCTTGAAATAAAATGAGAAATATTTAAAGAACTTTTAAACATACTTCTTTGGTACAAGATACGCATACGGTCATAGCATGCATTGATTAATCGTGAATAGTGAATTTATCATCATGTGTCGAAAAGGTGGCAGTTATTATACCATTTGTTGCACACTTAAGTAATGCTTCATCATTCGGTAAGTTTGGTTGCGGTCGAATGATACGAAATGCTGTTGAGTGCTGACACAAGTAATCTACCACCGCCTACGCAGGTTCCTATTCTTTCATGTGTGTAGTCACATAATACCCATCACTGTAGCAAGGCGGATATTTGAATTCAATGAATTTAAAGAGTAAAAAGTAAACAGAGTTTGAAGTTTGCTTGAAATAAAAATTGTGTGTTAACAAGAAATGTGATATACTACTTCCATTTGATTCGCATAAACATGTGTATATAAGAAGAATGCTCCAATATAATAGGTGTTAACTTTTTACAAATAAAAACTAAATCAGCATATCACAAAAAGACCATACAAGAAAACACGATGATATTTAAGATAAAAATGGCAACCACATTATCTTATGGCAAAGACCTTATTTGTAGGTAGGCTGTGGCATTTTTTATCATTCAAATAGAAGCGTAAAGGTGGCTTCTTCATTTTTTGTGGTACGAATTCTCTCCATAAATTATGAAAAAAATGTTCGCTTCTCGGATCATCGTAAAAAACAAAATACGGTAACAGGGACAGTTTGTGGTGGTGGCGGTGGCTGAGTAAAGCAGTGGTTCATTCTTCATTCATTTGAGAAGGTCAATGGTCTGAACTGACCCCATTGTTGTTGTCCAAATGGACCTATCACTGTGGTGGTCAAACAGCTTTTGAATGTGTGCGCTACAGAGAGTAGTAGCCGTACCACGAAACAACGCAAGATCAAGCAAACGTTTGTTTTATTCTAAAGTGTTGCACGCAAGTTTTTATATTGTAAATGGATGGGATTTTTGTTCACCTTCGTGGTATGCATGACCATTCCTCTCCACCTTTCTTCGTCATCACTTTTTTGTGTAAAGTCGTTCCAATGCTTGTTTTTATCTCTTCTATTTTTTGATTCGGTTTTTCAAGTAGTTTTTGGCTTGAATGATCCTGATGATTCTACATAATACGTTTTTGCAGTTTAATACATTGTGTTATAGCATTGTAAATACACAATACAGAAATATCAAGAAGGCACAGGAATAATAAATTTGCGTCTAATTTTTCATTGACGAGGTGAATGTAGTAACATCATCTCATCTCACTGAAGAGCATAGGATACATTTTGAGCGGAGAAAATCTCTATTTCTGCATGACATGAAGATGAAAATCTTGAGTTTGGTACAATCATAATCATATAGCTGGTACATCGTTTTAATTTATTTATTGTACCAGGTTGCATCCAAGACAGGTAGTAATTTCAACGTAATCATGTAAGTGACCGATTGATATTGTGATACTGCGCGCATATGCTCAGCAATGGCAATACTATTCCATGCACATTGTATTGGCTTTCTACCTTGTTGAAATATGTTATATAAACTTATAAGACGTAGTAGTAAGTAGCAATGAAAGTGCAAAATTGTAAATCTGCAAACATCAAATGATACGGGTAAGGTAGGCCAAAATACTCGCTGTACAACTAAAACAGCTACACAGAAGAGGTACTCTTTGACTTGGTTCGCATTCAATTCCTGGAATGGAATCCGGCTCAACCGGACCACATTTCGGTACTTCTAGTTTTTTATGACGAGGTTACTCATTGATATGCTAAAAGCCTTGAATTTTTTAAAATGCTTGGGATACACTTTTATAAGCGGTTCTTGTTCACTCAAAAATCAAATGCTATACACTTTTACCAGACTAGTTTGAGTACCTGTGGAAAATTTACATGAACGGATGATTGTAAAATACAGGGATTGGCAAACCTAGAACAATTGCCATGATCATCATCATTCTGTTAAAAGGTGAAGGTTGTTGTCGGTTTTGTCCCTCTTGTTTTTAAAGTTTGAAGCTTGAACGTCCATGAATACACAGTACAATGATTAAGTATTTTCTTTCAAAGTCGGTTAAATGCTTGCGTACCATCTGTGTGTGTATCGGTACTTTTTGTATGTATGTACTTTGTTGTACGGTACATTGGATGATAATGATAATGAATGATTAACAAATTTTCATGTGCATATGTATATATTTTATATATGCTATGCACTGATCGTATTGACTGATGAATTACATCATACGTTTTATAGCATATTATGATGCTGTTTGGCACTGCCTTCAAATGAAGATTAAAAAGGGATGTTTTAAGACCGATCTAGTACAAGAAAAGGCAAGGCTTGCCAAAATGAACTTGTATCGACACATAGGTGCCGAATTGTTGTAAGGTTATATTCTTTTTAGATAGATATTTTAAGATGCATACCAAGGCATACTGCGAGCTTACATACTACAAAGATAGTCGTATGCAATTCTAATATTCCTACTTAATTTGTCTGCTGAAGAACACAACAGTGAACTTAAGTCAATGTTGCTTATAATTGGTTTAACTGCTATCGTTAGGCATTTTACGCATTTGAAATGCTAATAAGTGTTGGTTAAGTCATAAAAAGTGCGGATACCCACAGTTTATGATGATTGCGACCACCTTCCGGATTTTATTTCGTTTGCGTACCTTTCCCTTACCCTGTTGCCTGTCCATTTTTTGATGAGCTGCCAGAACCGGAATTGATGTTGTCTTCAGATTCTTACCTTAAAAATAATGGATTATAACGATTATAATCAGTAAAAAGAACATTTCAGTAGACCAATAGTATTCTCCTATTTAAATGTATAGCATTAATTTCATGTTTCAAATTCAAATATTAATGCCAGAATAACAGGATGTGCACAATGCGACTTATATAATCGTCTGTAAAAAAAAAAGTTTGTCATTTCTCTTGTAAAAATTATGTGACGTAAAATGCATAGACACTTTTAATGGCCTAAAAACAACAATGATAAAAAATATTTGCTTCTTGTGTATACTAATATTAAATTACTTTATTTTTAGATGAGGTCCTCGTGGAGGACACCAGCAACGTATGTTGCTGCCGCGTGTACAATTCTAATCACATTGGTCAATTCTCAGGTATGCTGTTCTTATAAAAATATGCATGTATTCTTAGTTTAAACTCGCGAATACGTATAAACAAATATTTCTTTTTGCTTTTGCAGGACCCTCCACCTTTATTTCAGTGCCCGAACGGTAAGCAGATTTTTTCTAACTTTCTGTTTCTTGATTGACAGTTCAGCATGGTTTGAATTTCGAGCAATGAAATGTACATCAATGTCACAGTACTCATCACCAGTAGTACTAATATGGGGGAAAGTGTTGTACTCTCACGTTTGTAATATCGTGATTATCTTTACATACCGTTCAAATTGACATAATCAACACCTGCAAGAGTCAAACTTATCACATAATCGTAAATCATGATGAGTAGAAAATTTCTGCGTTCAATCATCAACTAACCTATTGGTGTCCACATTTATACGTGACTTTTGTAACTTCATTAACTTCACTGCGTACAATGCCTAATTTTTTATTGATTTCTGTACCAATACAAATACATTTAACAACGGATAATTCAAAACCACCAATCATTACACCAGCACACAGTGTGAAAGGCACGAAATGAGGTATTCAACTTAAATACTGTAATTCACATTTTCTATTTTAAAGATAGTGAATGCACATGATTTTGTCGTGGATTACTCATGATTTTTCAAAAATAATTACTGTGGCTTTATGAAGTATTAAACTGTTGGATAAATTCAAAACGGTGGTTTGTTATATGATCGGTTCCTATTCATCATCACGAATTCCATTATGTACATTAGTTTTCTCTTTCAAAGGGCTGAGTGTGGTTAACTCATACAAGAAAAATGTTTTTGTTTAAACTTTCATAACTGTTCAAAAAATAGTTCGAGCTAATAATAATTTAAATGGATGTACATGGTATATACGTTGTTTCAAATTCATTTCTTTGGCATATGTGGTATAACGTACTCAGCCGAGAGAAAACCCTCATATATAATATTAATTATAGTACGAACAGCATAATATTATAAAAATAGTGTAATTACTACTTGACATGTATGAAAAAGTCATCTTTAGTTTTGTAAGGTAAGCAGTTCACCAGTGTGCAAACTTTTGTCAACCCTAAAAGTAAGGCATGTACTCTGTGAAACGACATTTCATTCCTGGCACCGATTTATGTCTTTTGTATTTTATCTCAGAATGAAATGCAAAAATGGGCTAAATGTGTATATGTGAACAATAGAGACTCCGTTGTCATTGTCGTCGCAATGCCAGTGGGTCGATACGATAGCCGCCAAAATCATGTTTTGTTAGTATGATGATGATACAGATTACAGAGAAGATTGACTTTACTTGGTGGAATTCAGGCTAGGTACTCATCGAAAGACTTGGTGACAAATCAGTGACCATATCGAATTTAAAATTGCGTTCAAGATTGCAATCAAACTTTGAATAGAATAATAAACCTTAACATTGTCGTGAGCTTACTTATACATGCACACAAATTGCACGAATAACAACTGTTTCATTCATCCAGTCCGCGCCTACAAAAATGGACCATTCGTTGATAGGACACAATTCGAGTGACCAGCGTGCCAAAAGTCTCTTGTAAAGTCATTGTCATTTTTTTCAAACTCCTATTCCTGACTTATACCTAAAGCATACTATTATATAGTTATAATCTTTCAAAAATTCCGGAGCACCATATTTTGTTTTGATTGGTGGTAGAAATCACACTTGATATATTTTTTTCAAATAATTTTCAAATTTTAGACTCAATCAAGCTTACAGAGAAATATATGAAATAGTAAGAAAACAATGGTTTATTTACACTTGCGATTACGATTAGCTTGCTTCAGGTTTTTAACTAAGTAGTATATTGTTACAATCAAAGGTTACAATGGAAGAGAGAAATACAATACACACATGATATACTTACTAGCTTAGATCAGTTATGCATGGAGAATCTCAGATAATTAGGCTAGAATCTTCGATATGCAGGCAGCTACAGCTATTATATGTGCAAAGCAGTACGGTTCTTACTTTTTTTTTACTTTAAGCTATATAGCAATTTCACTTTTCAGATCTATGGACTTTAATCATTTATTAATAAAAGTGTTACCAGTATCAGAATTGTTAGGAATAAACAAGATACATAACATATTTCAGATGCTACACTCTAGCAAAAACCTTGGTACTTCATTAAACACAAGATCAGGCACACCCATCTTCTTTTAATCTATATATACATTTACAATGTCAATTTAGCAACTGAAATACAATATGAAGGGTAAAGGTACATACATACATACATAGATAGGCTGAATTTGAATGAATTACGACGCGTTTTATGTTGCAAATTAGGGGCATACTTACTGGTTAGATTCTTATAAATGTCCGTCAACTTCTTTTGCCTAGCTATGCCTAAATAATTTAAAAAGTAAAATTTATCATAATATTGTCCAACCCTTTTATATTATGTCACATTCAATGATCTACATAAACTTCCGTAATGAAAACGCCTTACGTTATATAATACAGTTTCAAATTTTCATCCCTCACTCGCATCGATTCTTTTATTTATCAAAGGTTCCAGGAGGTACTTGCTATTTCGAAGGCTTCATCCAAATTCTACTTTAATTGCAAAGCAAATTATCTTTTGTTAGACCATCACCATTAAAACTGCAAAAATGTCAAAGGTTTTGCTATGAGGGTGTGTACTCTTGGTATACAACTGATTTAATAACTCAAGTCACACATCACGTGGATGTCATTAGTCATTATCAGTAACAATTCTACATATAGTGTGACAATTATATTTTGTGTGTAGCTATTTCAGCGTTCTAAGGAATGCTGTATCTTGCATATGTATAGTCTAACGTGACATTTTAACTTGCCTCTGGCGTCAGCATTGCCTCCATCAAAAATGTACTTTTATAGTTACATGGTTTCTAAAAACGAGAGAAAAAGATATATCTTGTAGCCATACGCCAAGAGTTAGTTTTGCTTCCTCGTTCCATAAATTGTAAAAAAAAACATGCATCATGCATATAGTACTTATTTTTTTATACCTACAGATAATGCACATCTAAATTATAGGCCCCTGAATTGCAAGGCATATTTAATATCGGTAAATGCTAGCTTATTATTTATAAAAGTAAGATATGAATGGTATTTGCACAACTCGTAGCATACGCTAAGGTTTCGTCTTTAGTTTTCAAGGTTTCAAGTTTTATCCTTTTCTGATCACATATTTCTATTTTCGCGTCAGTTTCAGTATTCGTTCAAGGGTGTGGCCTGATTTCTGTGTGATATGGTTGCGGTAAATTTGCCTATATTACATACCACACCAATGTAGATAACTTCAATTATGCATGCCGCTTTGAAATTGTTAAATAAAGTGTAAGTGAAATTTTACGCAAGCATACTATTCCTTCTGCATCTCTAGTGTTCGTTTCACCTTCTTATAAATACATGATAAAATTACAAAAGGTAATTGTCAATCGTCATTGATATTTTTGAGACCAGTGGATGACTCATTACGCACTCTCCTGCAAGAATACTTTGACAATCTTATATGCCCACCTATTTTGTGAGTTTGCACATGCTGTAATGTGAGCATTCTTATAATATTGTTATCACACAGTGCAAGCGCAAATACATATATTTTTGTACCTTTGAAGTATCTGTATTGTCTGATCTGAATTTATTGTAATTGCCTTCAGCAATCTTCTCAGCCCAATCCAGATCACAAGAAATTTGTACTTTCATTCTTTCAGTTAAATTGAATACTTTTTAAAACTCACATGAAGGATATACGTGCATACCATTCGTTTTCTGAATAGATTATTCTTTACTGTTTCGTGATTTGGCCATGGTCAGTCGACTTTATGCTGTTGTATTTACGCATATGATATTTTTAACTTAATCATCATTATCATTTCTAGCAATACAATACAAAGAATTAAGGTGTGTGCAAAGATGTGTAGCTTTAATTCAAATAATACAATATAATATTTCTACTTGCCATCTAATTAGCACTATGGTATGGTCTTGCGGCGGGGTATTAGTCATAGGTGTATTCTAATATGATTCAATAGTGAAAAAGAAAAAAATAGTTCATTTAAACATTGTGTCATTAGAACAGGAAGGGTTTTTTTTTAGCAAGTATCAGTGTATTCACGAGAGACAAAACAAAACAGCTCGTGTTAGTTTAAAATTGAGGTAATATTTTATATTTAGGACCGTGACGCGTTTCTTTTAGAAAATGGAGCAGTGACGATTGCCTCTTTATAATATCCACAATTCGTCTTGAAAGCTACTAGAAGATGCTATACATTCTACAAAATTCATCATAGCTATTTGTTTGATGAGATGTGTTCATTTTTTATTGCAAACCAAACTTGGTTACTATTTTTTTGCTCGCAATCTCAACTAATACCAGTCAGCAAGTGCGGTACCGGTTTTTCATCGCATAAACTTTGTTGATTATGATGATACAACGACTAACCAGCAAGAAAGCTATTGTTTTTATTGCACTGCAGTACAGGGGACGGTTTAAACTTTAAAAAATCGTTTTGTGGCACGTATCTTTTCACCGTCTCATCGTCATCATTTACCCCAGCATCATAGTCATTATTCTTATTACCTTGATTTCAATCCTCTTTACCATAATCTTGAGTTCGCCATAAACATGAGAAGAGAACTAGCAAGCTGCTGCAATTGACTTGAGTAAAATTTAAAAGCGAAATGCAATCAATGCACATTATTATATACCATAATATAGGATGGCTCGGTTGGTAACATTTATTGATTGAAATAGTGACTACATGTACGATGATGGTATTTGCTCTACTCAGTGATAGACTTTACTTAACTACTAACAAGAAAGCATAATTTAAACTAACATCAGTAACAGTATTAAAAGAATTACTGTTGTTGGTGATAATGGCAATGATGGGGATGATGAAGGAGAGATGCTGATTGCAAGTTAAAGCACAACAAGTTTTGTTGCACTTCACACTCACACTGGTTACCTACATACTTATTGTTGCTTCTTGCAAGAGAACAGTAGTGTGAATGAAATGCAACAAGATGCAACTTTCTGTGAGAATATATGGTTTTATTGTAGATGTCCACACATTGTTGCAAGTTTATCTTTTATTATTCTTATTATAATAATATTGTAAGGAGGCATGCTTGTAAACTACTACTGGTCTGTAGTTCAGGAATTTAAGCACATAAAATGAGTTTGAGGGTGTATACTGTTTTGCATGTGTTGATTTTTTTTCTGACGGTTGCAACAAAGATGTGTTTCTAGTTGAATGAAGATGAAAAAGGCAAGCAATAGCTCTCTAGTGTGTCTTTAACAAAAGCTGCAGCCCAACAAATATGCATATCCTGAATGATGAACTGCGTGGTACACTTTTTCTGTGTGCTTCAGTAGGATGTTCATGATTTTGATGATGCATTCAGTTTGTTGGCACATGCATAAGAACAGCAGACGTCTCTTTCATTGTATTGTATCATCATGTTATCATCATCATGATCGTCTTTCTTGTCGTCGTTATTCACATATATGTTATTATTATTGCTTCGGCCTGACTCGCAACTGCCAAAAGCAACATTTTTAAAAGTTAGCCCACTTTTTTCGAGAGAAAAAATACTATTATGTGTTCCTCGAAATATTGCATGCAAACTAGTCAATTTTCCTGTCGGACAATAAAATACTCTCATGCAATAAAACGCATGAGTAGTTTTTACTATAAATAGTACATTTATATATCAAAATAAAAAAATGCCTTTCCCTCATAGTTTACTGACTTGGTTTGACGTGCTTATTTAAAGATTTTTTTTGCAAGAAAACGGAACTCAAAGCACCAACTAACTATATGACAAAGTTTAAAAGACATAATATATACTTGTTGTAGCAAAAATAAGTTGGCAGGAAAAAAACGTGTTATGGCTATAATAAAGTGAATCTATATACTATTATTTTAAAATGATGATCAGTGTCAATGTCAAGTCTTGCAATTTGGCAGTGCAAGATACTTATTACAATGACATGGTATGAATGCAGAGTGCAGACAATGTTGACGAAGATTTTTTTTCAGAGAGAAATCTTTGATACGTTTTGTTGTTAGTTAACATCATATCATCAAGTTATGATCACAGCCAAGCTGATGTAAAACTAGAAAATGTAAATGAGCCAGACAGTCAACTTCATTGTAAAAAATGTTATCACGAGACAGACATGTCAGAGAGTCGTAAGCTGAGTACGCTCTTGATTTTCGACAAATTAGTCATAATTTTAGCTTATCGCAAAAAATAGTGATGTTGATGAGGTCTATTGATTTGAAAAATAAAAGTTTAAATGACCTGCTTTGGTTCCGAGTATACGCAAAAGGTTAGCAGAGATGAAAGGGAAAATAAAATGAAAAACTTCAGTCCGCTTCTTAAAATGTACCCAATGGTCTGTGGAGATTTTTTTCTGATTCCCAAGCAAGGAGCTGAAAACATTTTATCTAAATGTGTGAAAATCTATTGACATTAATATCATGAGAAAATCGTTTTTCAACTCTGTCATCAGCCACAGTCTCACAGTCTCAGCATAGCATACTTATCATGTTATCTTCACAGCGGAAGGCTAAATTTGCACTTCAGCAACTTTACTTTGAATCTACATAGTTGCCTGTCTGTCTGACAAACTAGTTGGCATACACCAATGTCGGCTGGATCATTGCACCACTACATGATGTGAACAAGCTAAACAGTGAGGAAGGAAGTTCATCATTATCGCCACGCTACCACTCTATACAATCATAAACGAGATGCGGCAAGGCAAGATGTGGATAAAACAGAAATGGGCGCAACCATTGAAGATATGGCAGAATGAATGAATATTTGGTTCTTAAGTTTGTGTTTATAAAAGTGCTGAGAAGCTGAAGATGAGAGTGAGCATCATTGTCTGTCATTCCGCCTTCTTACTTGCACTTAATACAGGCACGCTTGCATATCTATGTATTCCGTCAAATTATGATTTTCATTGTGTGAGCTTAGAAGCAGCGCGGCTAGGCTAAAAGCAAAAGGAAAACAAGAAGAAAACGACAAGACCAAGCAATAAATAAAATTGATCTCAATCTGTACACTGCTTCTGAAGCATAAGGCACACTAATGTTTTTTGTATCGTAAGGATACTTGGATTGTTTTATGATATTCTAGTGCGGTTATGCTTCCACACACAACATACATGTTCACACACGCACAAGAAAAAGCAAAGGTTGAACCTTGTAATATTGCAAAAAAAAACAGGTAGGTACACACACCTGTGCGTCCGGCAAATGCACTGACTCTACAAAAAACTGGGTACACACAATCATACGTGTGTACAGAATGTACATCATACCATATCAATATTGAACTTCCTCTCCTCTATCTCGGCCTCATGCAGTCAACTTCTCGTGAAGATTAAAACCAGAATCGCACGGAAGAAGTTTATGCCTCCCATTCCCCCTCCTTTCTTTGAAAAAAGATGCTTCGATTACCCTTTGGCCATATTTTCTTTTATTGCAACTTTTGCTTCAACAAAAGTGGAAGTATAAGCTCGTGTAGGTACTTTATTTCTAAAGCTTATGAAAACACTGTATACGCTCAAACAAAGGACAAGTTTCCCTAAAAGTTGTGCAAGGGAAACATGCATGCTGACTGACTGGTAGGTCAGTCTTTAATCAATCCACCTACATTTTTCTTTGCTTCATCATGCACTGTCATCATACGTATGCGTGCATTACCTTCTCTCTCATGAATGAATATCTATATAGTTACACAGTTATAAAAAATGAGCCATTTTTTGGATTTACTCAAACGAAAGGAAACTCACATCTCACCATCAAAAGTCGTGTTTATCAAGTTAACAGGCACAAATGTTAATGCTTGATTGTGGCCAAACTATAAACATATAATAATGACAGTATAGTCCCAAGTAACTTGCTGTCTGTAGTCATGCTGAGAGCTTTGCTGACGATACGAAAGATTACGCAGACGGACTTTTGCCCCTAATTAAATTCCTGCTCAGAAAATTCTATCTGCCTATGAGACTCAAATGTGTGAGACATCATTTGCAACAATGTTTGCTTTTGAAACAGCTATCCACAAAACTTGGTGAATGGCATATTTCAAAACAGTCTGTCTGGTTAGTTTTTGCTTCCTTGTGCAAATTGTCAACATTTTCTATAATGCATCATCGTTACCATTCACTCGTTGAAGTTTATAGCATTTAGTGTACATAAAATCTGCAAATTAAGAAGATAGTAATAATTTTCATTTGTATTTAAACTTTCGCTTGATTCTGTTTAAGCACACAAGTGGTTAAACATGCACACAATCACACGCGATATAAAACGTGATATATCGCGAGCTCCCTTCAATTTTTATTGCTTAAGAAAACTCGTACATAAGAACATCTTGCAAACTTTAAAAGTATTTAGCAACTAAATCGTCAAACCCAAATACCTATTGTCATTGCATATTATCTTTTCGCATCTCCACAGTATTCATATCAATTGAATGCGCGACAAAGTCATGTATGTTGACGGAGTTTACTCAGCTTATATTTGCCCTTAACTATTGCTGCAGTTAAAGAATCAATGAAGTTGAGGGACAATTGTATTCAAAGGAGAAGCTGTGTAAAATTCATAATTTCGAAGCGTAAATTAGATTTCAATATGATCGCTATCAACATAATTAATTTTTCATTTGATATAAATAGACATGTAACAATATAAATTAGACACACAATCATTCAATTTGTTCAGTATTTTCATGGTGCATACAGGTTTTTTTGTCGGCTGCAAATACATTTCAGCATTTGGTGGTTGTGGGATTGGATTATTAGCCTAGATTTAATTCGCGTGGGAGACATTCCAAATTTATCAAATGCCTCCGATTATTGTTATTTGACTATTGACTATTTTACGTCGACCGTAACTCCATGTGGTGGAGGAATGCTCCCTGTTGTACATGAATTTGTCAGTCGTTTACTGCAACAATGGCCTTACACGATCTTATTATGCAACCTACGATTCCTTTGTTTCACACTATTTGATATGTTATTGTATTTGCACTAAATGTGGATGCTTGAATGGATGGGTGATATAAAGATTTTACTGAAAAGTGGGGATCATTGTGTAGCGGTGTAAAACTTCATGCTTAGTCACAACGCAGTCGTCCCCTATTATTAGAAAGTTTAATCTGACATTCCTATTCTTTGTTGGGAGGTGTCAACATGACACGGGCAGGTCCATTTTCTTTCTTGAAAATTTAGTTGAAAATAGTGGTGCCAACTAATATTTAAAAATATTCTGCCTGTGGACCATATATCGAATCCTGCGCTGATTAGTTTTTACTGTACAGCTTTGCCATTGTCGCTGTAAAGCCAATGTACATCAATGCGAAAATGTTATCTTATTGAAGTACGTGTCGAAGGATATTTCTCAAATGGACAACGTGCTGTTGTTCTCTCGTTGCTATTATTATCATTGAAATGCATCATCGTAAAGATGTTCATTGTGTCTACGAAGACCGAAGGGATATTTTTTATCATTATAATGTTCATTGCATTTTGAATGATGACATGGTAGTTTAAGAAGCAAATTACAAAGAAACAAATGGGTGGTGATACACTTAGATGGTGGAGGAGACATTAGTGTGGCATGTTAACTTGCAGCAATATTCCTATTCTTTTCAAGAATATAAAAATGAATGAATGAATGAATCTTACGATGATGATGATGACACATGGATATTAAGAATAAGCCAACTTGTATGCATCTTTTGCATTCTAAATAATGATAATGATGAGGTGAAGTTGTTATTTTTACTATTGTGATTATTAATGTAATTTGTCGCAGCTGTTCTTGTTTGTTATTAATCTTAGCTTTAAGGAGAATAGGCGGTGGAGTGGAGGAGTCTGCATCCATTAAAGAAGGCTTGTCGACGACGGCAGCTACGATTATTATGATGGTGTTGGCGGGGGTATTATGATTGTGGGAACTATTTCGACTCGAGTGTTACAGTTATGTAGAAGGTGGCAAGCATGGGGAAACTGTCTTCATTGTCAAGACTGATTACTGGTGCTATGCTTGAAGCGAGGAATCTCAGTTCTTTAACTTTTGAAAATGAAGTAATGTTGTCATTGTGTACACGCAGATCGACAATATATATATACGATGAAATAAGCATTTGCATATATAGGCATTATGTTTATGTTTCTGCATGACATTTTAGACTCAAGTCAAGTAATTGATGGCCTCCGGCCAAACATATATTGCACAAACATATCAACAGTACCTGCCGCACGCACGGAGGTTTTGAATGGTTGTCTGTAAAACTATCAGACTGATAAAAACAAATGTGTGAATGTAACCGAAACCCGAAGATTAAAGTACGAATATTATTGTGGCAATCTGGCAATGACAATGCATTGCCAGATTGCACACTGTGGTGTTGAGTGATTGTGGCAGTAGTAGTCAGTAGTTCAATAGATGCAACAATGCCGATATTAATAATACAACCAATTTTATGTATGAATTTTTCTATTTTGTTACAGGTTGGGAGCTACATGAACTTCATTGTTATAAGTATTTTAGCATAAGACATTCATGGGAAAGAGCTGCTCAACTGTGTCAAAAGTAAGTATCTGTGAATTTTATTGATCATTTTTTTCCTTGCAAAATTATTATAATTGAGCTATATGGTTTCCATTTCAATTGTTCTATATTTACATTTTTTGCATGCCGCACTCATATTCTTTTTGTACTCTGCTCAGCTTTATACTTGATTGACGTATGTCTTGGATTCACAAAGTCGCATATCTATGTCGCTTTTACTTGCTTTGCGGCTTTTTCTTCTTTATGTTAACGCTATTATTATTCTGCTTTTCCCAGTAATGCATACTTAAACTCCGTGACGTGCTATGCATGTAAATATTTTTATTTTAGTAGATGCTCGTTAAAAGTTAATATTACTGAAGAGTGACGGTATGACCGCACCATGTATGTTAAGTTCATAACCTTGAATTTTCCTTTTCAAATACTCAGAAAATGTACGACAGTTCTACACAGTACCGTTTAAAGCTTAATTGAAGGCACCATCGATAAAAATTGAGAAGAAGAAATGTTCAAATTGATTGCCGTAAAGATATTGAAGATGCTAAAAAAGCATTTGATTTTCGAGATATGTACCTTTTGAATTCAGGAGACATGGAAAATATTTTACCACTAACTACTCAAATTCAATAATTTTTCTTCACGTCAAACGTGACATTCATCCAGAGAGTTTAATAGAAAAATTTCAAGTAAGGATGAGGATACATACATTTTTACTCCAAACAATTTCAAAGCTATATATATACCACAAAATTTAAATGAAAATTACAGCTAGGTACGATCACTATAACTTTAGAGGTGAGAATATATCAATAAATATATTATCTTCATGACAAAGTGAAAGGGGTCCAAGCCATTTTGAATACCAATGCAATGGTTATATGAAAACTGCAAAATGCACTTTTGGTATTCACGGATGGAGCGCATTTGGTTAGGTTCAGCAATTTCACATGATAACGAGTAAATTATACTCTAAGGATGTGATTTAAAAAACGTCATTGAATTCACTTTGTAGTCAATATAAAATCCATTATAATTACTATTGGGGATATTCATCCTGAAGGCACAATGACTGGATTACAAGTGCCTGTAATTAAAAATGCGGAGTAAATGGTAAGATTCATGCGTGCCCTGTAATCTGTCATGTCGCTCCTTACGTAATTTTCATCTGCCGCTGTCAACCTATATTTGCATTTTCTGTAGACTACCATTAAATTCACGTTTACAATCTAGCAAACAATATTATACTCTCCTTTTTCAACAGGCCCACCATATATTTGTAAGTAATTGTCCCATATTGACTCTTCCACCTAATGGAATAATGATAATAATAAAAGCGTTAAAAAGACAACCTTATTTTTCACATTGCGCAATTCTCTGTTTATTTAATGCACAACTTTGCCCAGGAACATAAAAGTGCAACGCGTACTAATTCAAAGAGTAATTTTAAAATGTCCTTTTTATCATGAATGAGCGCAGGAACACTACAAACCCACACATTTGTCAAAAGCCTCTCTACTATGAGGTAAATTTTAGTGTTGACCAAAAAAAGGAAAGTTTTTTTGAAATACGAAGCGAAATAATATGGAATGCTTAAGGATTACTTCGTGATTATTACGTTATACTGGCGGACGACTCAAAGCATAACACCAGCAACAATGAGATGAGCACGTTGCTATTATTATTACGTTTTGGTGAATCCTTTTTCTGACGTTATTCTTATTGTGTCAGTTAGTCATATAACCCAGTCTTCTAGACCTGTGACTAGGTAAGCATCATAACGTAATAATAATTGTAAGCAACCATAAAATGGCATTATTTGTTTACAGGATGACGCTATGAGCCACGACGAGGATGATGATAATGAGGGTGCTTTAAAAAAGGCACACAAACATCAAGTGTCACTCATTATACCTTGTAGGCATCTGATTATGATGATGATTATTAGCGTTCGTTAAATTACCGTTTTCGCAATTTTCGCAATACAAAAGCAGACGGGAATTGCAACAAACGAAAATTTATATAGGTACTTACTACTTAAGATGATGAGACGGTGACGTTGGCTGCTGATATTCTAATATAAACTGTTTTTTCGTTCTTTGTTTCTCTTGCTACATGAATTGTATGTGCGCTGTGAGTGCGTGCTCACTGGAAACGGTTAGATGTACGTTAAAGCAATGGGACATGCAAATAATACGGCATAGCCTAATATCAATGCTTAAATGCAAACTGCAATTACTAAAATGCCAATTACCTGCAGAGCATAGGGTGAACGCGAAGCATTCGAACAATTTTGATATTCCTCTCCGAAAGCTTGTATACGGTAAAACTTGTTAGCGTTTTTCTGCCATTATTCCGTTTTGTTTTTGCACATACGTCACCCAATTATCGAAGTGTTCCATATCTTTCAGCTAGGAATTTTTTGATAAATAGCACTTACACAGTAAGTTGACATAATGTAAAATATTTTGCCTTTCTATTCGAAATAATTATCGTCCCAGTATTGAAAGACGTAGATGATACAATTTTGTATTGAGAAAACTTTGCGCATTCTAGTCGTCTGCGCATTTCTTATAAGTAGAGCATAATATTATGAGGCAACACACTACAAGAATTACGGTAAAATCATAAAAATGAATAAAACGGTAGTGAGTATTTCTCTTAAGAATTTTAGCGTGCAAAAAAACTGCTTACAAAGAGAAGAAGGCATGGCACTGAAAAAACACTAAATGAATTAATTTCAGCTGCAGTAACATTCATCAATTAAGTGCTCGTACACTCCTTTTGAAATCGCTTGGGATGGATGCTTGGTTGTTGTGTGTGTGTGTAAATAGCACACCTTGATTTATTCAGAGATGTATATCACAATGTCTTTACGCTTTTCTTTACATTTCATGTCGTTTTAAAATAAGTCTTTTCACGTACACGAAGAGATTTGCATGTTGAATGTCTTTCCTATAAGCATTGTCTTGGGGTGTCATTGTCAAGCCCAGTGTGACAAGAAACGGTGCATCATCGCATCTCAAACAAGAATCGTGTACCATCTGTAGTCTTGTAGTGATTCCCTATAGGCACATGGCACATGTAAACTATAAGGGTACACAGCCTATTTAAGAATCAAGCCTTACTGTATATAGGTACATTCAATTTAACAGAGGTGAAAACATCTTTTTAAAATTTGCGAAAGGAATGCTATATAGGTATAACAACTCACTGGAAAGAGAATTCCACTTTTCCCAATGAATTTTTATTACTCTTGTCCTTCTGCTTTTATAATGATGTGACATTGCATTTAAAGGACAGGTTCAAGTCTACAGGAGTTGTGCCGCTGATGTCTTGTTGACTTATGAAGAGAGAATTAATATATTGGTCTGGTTATTACCGTCCTTGCAAGCTTTATTTATTTCCTAAAAACATTAAATTCAATACAAATACTACACTTCAACTTGCCCATCCTGTAACTTTTCTTGAATGAAATACAGGTTTTCGAACGCGCTCTTCCTAAAACTAAAGCCATATTCAGTACCTACTCATATTTTGTTCATTATTTATCGCAGCTGGTTCATTCATTGACTTATTTGTGTGATAATGAAAACAATAAGAAATCATGAATTAAAAAGTATAAATGAATCTGGGGACAAAATATAATCAAAATATATGATTTTTAAAAAATCTCTTTTCTTTCGAGTTTAGCAAGTTGACATTTTTCCATTGTCATTCTCACAATAATGATAAACAACCTTTTTAATGATCTTTACTTCATTTCTTTATTGATCGAAACTTCATTTCGGTAATTTGTATTCATGTTTTTTATTTTTAGAATTCATGTAAATCTGACATGAAAAATATCATAAAGGTTGGATATGAGTAAAATTTAGATTACTGCCGTAGTTTTCAAAAAGGTACTTAGTCTGATTAATTTTTTTATACGATTATATAATGTAATACTCATGTTTTCCATACTCATGTATGAAGTCAAATATCTAGTTAGTTTTAGTAAAAGTTTTAGCTAAATAATGCCCAATTTAGGTATTTGAGTATTTGGTTCCACAATTATATTGGGATGACTTTACTTCACAATAATCCGCGACAGTTCACAACATCACAACCATGAATTTAGTGTACAAAGGAGAACTTTAAATTATTCAGCAAAGGTTTATGGAATTTCACAGCAGGAAGGATTTCCCAATTCGGAGAAAATGATGTCCAACATGGTATGATCGAAGTATGTTTGTAAATATTTTAATGATTTGTTGAACTAACGATCATAACATATTAATGTAGGTAGAAGGACGTGAATACAACTTTGAACTATTTAGTAGCTACACATGAGTGCACCTGTTATTATTTTAATATCCTAAATCTCGATTAAAGTATGCACATAAACCACCCTATATAAAAGAGTAAAGGAGGATAATAGTTTGAAACTTTGAAAGTAAGAGGACCATATACTATCCCTCTACGACTTACAAATTATATTTCAAGACATAATATGCCGATGCTGATGCAGTGTAACAGATATGATTATTTCATATGCTGCTCTAGAAAACTCTGTCGATTTTATTGAAAGCTTGCTCATTTAATTGAACTGTTTATTTGTCAGTGACAGGCAAGACGAGTATTGACTTGAGAAACATAATGAAAGAAACCAGGAAACATTGAGAATTTATTACCAACCATATTTGGTTCTGACACAGTAACTCATGACTCTAAAGGTCAAAAGCATGGTGATTTTTTGCTCACCATATTGTTCGTACTAAGTCATTGAAATATTGCAGCTCGCATTTTTCTTAAATTACGATATCGAGTGACCAACTAACTTTTATGCGAGGAATACCCACTTATACTCACATATTATTATATCTATTCAAATGTGTAAGTGAATGAGCGATGAGAAAGGAATTTCGTTTTTCATTGTTGTTGTTTTTTCTCTTGTTGCAATCTGCAATCAGGCATGTTAATAAGGTTAAGTGGGCTTGTGGTGGGTGGAATAATGGATTTTAAATGCAAGAAAAACTATCATTTTTATCCTCATTCCGTTGCACGAATGACAAGATACTTGCTTGTAAACGTTTGCATGATGTTGTTGTAAAAATTGTTTGTCAAATGGAAATAAAAGGCTTGACAATAAAAAAAGAGGGAAAAATAGGACTCATCATGAAATAAAGTTGATTTCAATTTCAACGATAGAAGTCTATAACTGGCTTTGTGAAGAGGAGATCCAAAAATCATTTTGAGTATTTTGAGTGTGGCTTTGTCAGTTTTTATCCCCTTTTCCAAGAGCTCTGTAATATGTATTTCAAAATGAGCGAGGTCGTTTCACAATCAACGATTACAATACATTTTAAAAGTTAGTAGAAGTTAACTACGGAGAAGGGATCCATTGTGTAAAATGATGCACTACTTTCCTTGGATTTTGGTTTATAGTATTGGTTGAGTGGAGCATTAATTCCATTTGAAGCAAAAACATAAACATTTACAGCGACAGATAAGTCTCTTCAAAAAAGATAAGGAGTGATAAAGTATTTTTATCTGCTTTGGTGTTAAGTAAGATCATTGTCATCTTTAAAGTGCTTGGGTACAAACAATGCCTAAAGTATGGTTTTTAAAAGCGTTTTTACCTGCTTTTATGCATAGCTGCCGTCTGCTTTGCTTATGCTCTAAAATGTAACTAACTAACTGCAATAAATAATGACGAGAGTCTTCTGGCATAATTCCAACAACAAAGTTTATAGTTAGATGTTGTTTGCTCAAGTCACCGCCATCATCGATTATGATTTTTAGTGATTTCGCCTATGCGTGTCATGTATGCATACACATGCACAATAAGTATCGCACTGATGTTCACCAAATTACTATCATCATCAAATTCATATCATGAGCATGCAATGCATGCAATCAAGTGCACCTACTAAAAGCCGAGTACATAACTATCTTGTGGAGTCGCGTCGTCGTCATCATCTTTGAGCTCTTCAGCAAAACAACAAAGGTAGCGGTCAACCCTTAATGACAGGAGTGAGTGAACAATCGACCATGAACCGGTGATTTTTACATGTTCTTCATCATCTTCTTCTTTAAATCCTTATGAGTTTGTGCCATTAATTCATGCTAGTCACTGTTGTATGTGTGCGGTGGTTGGGTTTGAAATAGAGTGATGGCTACAGGTGGGTACAGTAACACAGCAGATCAGAAGACAGCTTCAACAATAACAAAGTATTTAGCCCATCACTTATAAAAAAAAACTTTTGGCTAGCCCAACGTTAAAACCGTTTCTACTATCGACTAGCTATCATGATGTATTAATATTGATATTGTGTTCCTAGTACTTATTGATAATGACAATGATGGTATGTGATGAGTAATACATATTTGAAAATTCATGTTCAACTTCTTGGTCATTGTCAAGTCATCATTTTGTTGTACCGCTCTTTTCCAAAATGCGTTTTCATGCTGAAACGGAAAATTTGCATAAATATCAATAAGCACTTGACAATGTCATCATAACAATGCTATTATTAATTATGCCGCGCTAAATATTATTCTACCTCCCGCATTGTGTGACGATGTTCATGCATTCATCCTTCTTGCCCTTAACCGTGAGTGGTTGTTGTCGAAGTCGATGTTCGATAATGACAGGAAGAATTATTCTGAATACGGTATACTGATGGTGGATCATGTTTCTTTTACACTTTGCAGCGAAGATGATAACCTGGATCATGTTTGTGGTGTAAAAATAGAAACGAGAAATGCCATTGCATTGTGACAATGGTGTTCTTGGCTTTTGTCGAATGAGCAGAATTATAATTAGCAGTACTCGCGCTGTGTATATTGTATACCTATAGGCCTTACATTAGATATGTAGGTGTTACAATATGCACATACAATTGGAATTTATACGAAGGAGTGAAAAGTACCGTTTATTGTTTGTTTGTTCTTTGATAATAAAAAAATGAGACGAATGAAAGCATGACTAGAGAAGATGATGACACTCAAATTTCTATTTATAAATTTTAAAGTGCCTGTAGTGGAATGAGGAAATAATTTCAAATTAGGAACGAAACTTAAAACGTTAGTATGTATAGGCAAGGTTAAAGCGTGCACACAAAAAAATATCTGGCTAGGATAAAATAAATGTTGTGTACTTGGTACAATGCAATGCTTTCTTTTTAGTACATAAATTTTACAGGCATTAAATAATAATTTTAAATTGAAGCCTAATTGTTTATTTCATGGCAATAAAATTAATTTAATATGAGCCAACCCCTTGCACCTCATATTATATTATGGAAGTAAACTGTCCGATAAAGGATTTCACACGCATTTCTTAGCTGAGCAATGCATCTGTCATAGTCATAGTCATAACTCTGGTGTGTAGTGGAAAACGAAAATATAGGACAACACAGAACAGAAGAATGCAATAGAACGAAAGTTAAATGCTGTTGGTGTGGCAGTCCCAGTTCCTTCCTTTTGGGGAACAAGTGATAGTGACATTGTTGACAACAAGGCGACATTTCACATTCTTTTGTTTGTCAATGTCTATGTACATAACCACGAGCAATAAAATGCTTACTACTGAGCGGTAAGGTAATAATAATAAATGGGTGGTAGTGCATACCATTATGTGTTAGTAAAGTGCAGAATATACTTGTAAAGGGCAGAACACCTGCCTGTCATCTTGTTTTGTGTTGGATTCCGGAAAATATAATATACAAAATGGGCACACGTCTCAAGTATAATATGATGTTTGCGGCATGCATGCATATTCACGAGCATTCATAACTCACAATCAGTAAAGGCAAACATAACCTCTATTGTTTTTTCATCTAATCCTTTGTGCATATGTGCATCAACAAAAATCATTCCCTAAACTTCATTGCAATAAGTGGCTAAGGTCAGTAAGTAGCAATCATGCAGTAGTATATATAGAGGAATAAATTTATTTTCACTAAGCATACAACGTATCCTAAGACCTGGATATAATGAATGACAAAGTGTATTTCAAAATTGCATCTATATATCGTACATACCTATTATTTTGGGCTCGAACAGACGAGCAATATACATACCTATATGCCCCCATTGTTTTTGTGCTTAATTTATTTATGGATCCTTTGCTCGTTCACAAAAATGTTGACTGCCGTCGCCGTACTCTCGACTCAAGTCCATTTCAGTTTACCTAAGCCCAAAATTGACAAAACACCGTTACTTCTTATTATTACTACTGTGCTATTTCAATTCGACAAACTACTGCTGATGACGGTCATGCAAAGAGATATAATGAAATTGCCTCTTAGAACTACTACACAGGTAGACAACGCACAAGTTCTGTGAATAGGGCTATTTGTCAATTTCTAGTTGTTTCATAAACGCTTGTGGTGCTCATCCTTTTCTCCTTAGCACCTTTCTCGATTTGGTGGGCACAAAACGACTACATGTTTTTAAAAAGTGGCGTCATCAGCCCCGCATGTACTTATCGATGCCATTTGGAGCTTCTTCGTTGTTATCATTACATTTTATCTTTTGTTGTTTGTCATGATAACTCCTATCATAGGCACTATAGACATATTTTTCTGTCTGGTGTTGTGCCTATCACCATCTAGCATCCACACTAACCCAAAAAGCAAAAGTCTTTTTGATTGATGATGACAGAGACATTTTAATGCGTTTTTGTTCCCGTGTAATTTACACATATTTTTTGCTGAGCACGTATCGCATTGCATTTTGGAATTTTGTTTTCTAAAAAAATTAAATAAAATGAGTGAAAGCAAAAAAGAAATAGTGTTAGAGATTGCTCATCCTATAAGAATAAAAATACATTTTTATACGAATTTATTACCACATTAGATGAAATTACGCTGGCTCACAGCTGCTACACATTTATCATAAAGCACGTTCGTTTTTAATGAGGGTATTTGAGGTAAAACCGTTTTAAAGGAAAATGATAACTTTTTATCATCCTTAGTCATCCTCTTACACTGATGAAATGGAAATTATCATCAAAACTCAACTCGCTAAAAGCTTCCTACTTAAATGAAAATGTAAGTAGTCAACCTTTCAAAAGCTCTCATATCTTTATAGCTGCATTCCATATAGTATCCCTCATTCCTAGTAAAAGTACCCATCCTAAATTTTATCGCCTACTGTCTTCAACTTTTAAAATGCTCTTTGAGGATGCATTTGATTTTGAAAGTTATGATTTTGATGCCTTTTCAGACAGATTATATTATTTTGTTTCTCAGTAATTCCTTACTAACTTTGTTCCTAAAAACAAAAACACACAGTCATTACTTTATTATTAAAGATTATCTAGAAACATATATGATTCATTCCTTTTGTAAGTATAGTTGTATTCATAAAACAAACACAAAGGAACGCCACGGAAAGTTATGCTAAGCTAAGATAGATTTTATGTAGGGATTTACGCGGGGATCCTGTGATGATATGTGTGAGTTAAGGTTGACGGATAATAGAATGCTTCTTGTTGGGAAGATTCAACACTCTGTGATTATTAGTATGAAAGACCCAACAAGTGTGCATTTGATGAAAAAATATTTATGTTGCATATTATACTACTATTTACTGCGCTCATGAAAACAATCACATGTCTTTTGAGAAGGGAAAATGGTATCTGCACCCTGTATCTCGTTAAAATGTGGAAACGTGATGTGTTTGTCCTGTAGACTAGCAATAAGCATCGTCTTCATCATCATCATAGTTAATTCGGAAAGACAGTAAGAAGATTGGGATTTAGTTGGTGGGGGTTCACGCTAGTTTATTCATGATAATTTGCACTGAGCCTGCTGTAATACAAATTTTGAGTTTGCTTCTAAAGGTCTTACTATTGTGTTTGATGCTGATATTTCTCATACAAACGAATTCACTATTCACATTCTTTCTGCATCATAAGCGCCCTTCACTCTCTCCTCTTTGTCGTAAAACCGCTGGGTGACGGCTTCAAAATAATAATAATAACATTTTAACTCTTGTATCATCATCTTATATCTTTTTTTTTACTTTTCATTTTTATATGCATTACATTGTTTATGACATATTGTTATTGAAACGATATTGAGGTCCACATCTTTAATTTAGAGTATTCTATGGAATTTGTCATCACATCTTGATTATTGTACACATTCTCTCATTTACTCGTAAAAACAGTTTTTTAAAGTTAAAACATTTAACAAGTTACCACCAGTCAATGCATGCAAATTTGCTCAAGATTATTGTTATTTTTTTATGCTTATTAGAAATACTACCTTACTTAAGCCACAAGTAGTGATCCTTAAGTCTGTCATAGTCAGCAACAATGTGTATTTAAAATGTAAAGGACTAATATGCAAAAAAATGTTTCATTGAGCTTTGTCCACTACCAAGTAATGTAGCATGAAATACTAGCTTTTCTCAAGGAGTCTGATTGACTTTGTTAGTATGTACTTTATTATCGACACAAGGAAGAGTTTCTGCATTACTGGCATATCTGCAGTCATGCATGCACTTTTGCATAGGCTACCAAGAAACAAAACGACACATGCACAACGAAACGACTCATTCAAGAAGTGGCAAAGACGGAGACAAGACAGGTCGAAAGGCAAAAAATAGGAGCGCCATGCCTGTCTGTCTTCACTTTACATTACCTCCTCCTTCTACGCAGAGAGAGGGGGAGAGGAAAAGAGAGAGAGATTGTAAGAAAATCAACATGAATCGAATAAACCTTTAATCGTATCGCTGCAGGTTGCGCATAACTTGAACATGAGTTTTTTGAAAGTGTTTCACGAGGCCAGCTCACATATTATCTGTTACCTGTCTTCTTTCGTACGAATATGCTAGCGCAGACAGTGTGTACAGCTATGTTCTTCAACAAGTTTTTGCGTTTTAACGTATTGAACCAGTATCGTCTCACTGTCCGGCTGTTTATATGTATATATCAAACCTTTGATATAAAATCTGTCGTGGTATTGGCATATAAAAAATCGTGAGTTTGTACCGATGCCATAACTATGAAATGCTAAGGTATATAAATTATATGAATCATGAATTCAATCTCAATAGGCTTATTTGGTACAATGATTGCGAATAAGAGTCAAAGTCGAAAGAATGCACAAATACGACTAACTCACTGACTTGATTTTTGTGGACTTGAAACCCAATAATGAATGAGTTTTATTTGTTTGTTGCTGAATCGCTTTGTTCTATTCAGTACTTGATTTCAACTGTTGACTATACTATAGTTAATGCTCGCTATACTTTGTTTACAGCAACAGTATCGAGCAAGTTTATGCACTTCACTTAGGAAGACAGCGTGGTATTTTTTATTATGGCCTTTGTAATCTGCACTTTACAACAAAAAAACTTTCAATAGGAAGATGCTTAGTCACTATTCCCTTTTTTCATGCAGTTATTTCCTTCTAAAGTCAAATTATTAAAAAGGGAACTGTGACTCAAAGTGAAGCGTATTTTATGACTGTACAGTCTGTACCCTTACACAAGTGTAATTCGCTATAGTTTGTTGCAGAATGTGCACCTGTGTGCCTCTGGTCAATCAGAACAATTTTCATTCACTAAAATTATTATTTAAACTAAATACTTAAATGATGGAATAGAAGATAATTGTTTGTATGCTTAAAGATTTATGTTTATTCTGGAGTTTGAAAATTTGAAGAAAGAATGGTATTTAATGCAAATTCAACTAAATAGTCACAGTTAATGTACTTCAAGTTAAAATTGACAGGATACTTTCTTCGAAGTAAAGAGTAATTTTTTTGCAATTTGATGTTGAAGCTTCCAGAACTTGGCAATAGACAAATTCGAACCAAGCAAGGATTTCAAGCACGTACATATTTATTACCAACATTGAGTAAACAGTAAGATTTTTTCGTGTACAAATTTTCATACCACGGCCAAAATCAAAACATTATTGTGTGATGATGCCTGCAACCATTTGATCTACTGAAACAAAGAAAAATTAAAATACCAATGGAAGGATATGAATACTGTAAGATGATTTACTATTCATTGTCAAAATTAAAAATTAGAAAATTCTTGTAAACGTACAAATAAATTCTACATTCTTTATTGTTGGCTCATTTGTACAAGTCGCTGCAAAAGTCTTGGTGTTTTACACCTTCAAAATTCAAACATGAGTGAGGACTAAAGTATCGCTATTTCATTACTAATGGCTCTTCGCAAATGGCTATTGAAATAGTATAGTTGTGGTACTAACTCGCATTTTAAGTTTTTAAAGAATAATACTCTATTATCGAGTAAGACGACAAGCATGCAAACAGATTGGTTAGTCATTAAGATATACATGATAGCTGGCTCTTTAAGTACAATGTTTTGAAAACGGTCGGTGATCAACCAACCTGAGTGTGACGGTTTTGGCATGGCAAGTCACGAAACTAATCAGCATGAGCGGATCTTACGTGAACTAACAATGCATTGCTATGTTGCAACTGCCGTTTTCACTTTACTGGCATATTATCATGATGATGACGCACCAATACCCTAGTGCGGCAGTCACTCATCATCAATAAATGTCTAATTGTGATTCATTCTCATTATCAAATGCTAGGGTACTTTGGATGAAAACTTAATTACCATTTTATTGTTCATTTCCCATGTTCAATGATATTTCAAATTTCAAGCTGAGTTTAATGTTGTTTATTGTAATAGTTTCTTGAAAATCAAGACATCCACTGCTAAAAAAAATTGAAGATAGTTTCGTTGAGAAAAATACTGTGTTTGATAATTATTACTATTACATCTCTAATAGATTCGAATAATAAATTTTAAGCAACTTACTGTAAGGAAATTTTAATTTTTAATTTTTATACGATGCCAGAAACAAGGTAAATAATAGATGAGTAGTTTTTGTTCATGGAAGTAAAGACGGTGATAGTGATGACGTAATACATTTTTTGCAAATGTTTTGATGTGGCTAGTTGCTGGTTTTTTTGTGATGAAATCCCGTTATCAGAGTTGCTGCTGCTGAAGATGATTATGTTGGTGGATTAGTACAAATACCAGTTTTTGGACAAGACGTATATAAGCGTTCATAAAAAGTAGTACACTTCTTGTGGTTGGTTGGTCCATTTGTTGAAAATGGGTTTGAGATGAATCTGTTTTGGTTACATCATCGTAATAATATCATCAACAAATAGCAAGCCAGCACTTGGATCTACTAGTAGAATAGTCTTCATCATAATATACAAGTTTACAAAATTAAAACCGAAATGCAAACAACAATAGATGCAACAAAAAATTGGAATCATATGCCACCGTTGTAAACCCAGTACCAAAACACGCATTTTAGTCATGAAACATGTATATAGAAGTGAGTCTAACTGTTAAAAAGAAGAAAAGTAGATCTCAATGTTGATACTCATCTTTATCACTATCATCGTAATTGGTTGCATGATTTCCTTTCATTGAACATGTACGTCCATCTTAAACTTGGCGTCTTCTCACAAAAACTTTTTCACCCTGTTTTTTCCTGTGTTTTTGTACGTAATCATCAAAATTGCTACATGCGTTTTTTGCATCTTTTGGCTTACTTATGCTTAGACTATAGACTATAGCGTGAGATGTTTCTGTAATTGGAATGATATAAAAGTTTGTGTACGGAAATCTTATTATGTCATTTGATGAATAATACGAAGCACAGTTCTGTTATATACGAGATTTGTGAATGGAGTATATTATGATGGATTAAAGAAGAATGGGAGAGTGCGTACAATTTGGGATAACCTTAGAGATAACCCTGCTCGTGATGAAAGTAGTGTAAAGTTTCACCAAGGGCTAACCTAGAATATTTGTTATTTTGAAAACGAAAGAATAATAAAAACATGACCTGATTTATAATGAGCCGGCACTTTGAGTTCCCTTTTCCTCAAAACCTTTGGGCTATTGGACTTTAAGATATTATTACTGATTTTGCTATGTTTTTTCTCAAATTTTTATGAAATAATTGTTTGCATTTGCCTGAAATTCTTAAAAATATCTGTTCATTGGTTCAAAGTGTATTTATACAATGGTACAAATGTGACATTTGATTGTTAGTGCAATGTGCATATGATGAGAAAATCAAGCCTAAATTATTCTGTTAAATTATCACAGTGGTTTGAATCTGTACGAGCTATCATTCAATTTTCACACATTCTCTTGAAGCTTATCTTTGCAGAAATGACCACTCATTGGTAGGTGTTTATATTAAAATCTTGCATATATGGTCATACTTAACCAATAACATAGTTATTTAATTATATTAATATGCATACTCCAGATAATTTGCATTTGATAAACAAAACAAAGCGTAGGACATGACAAGACTCGCCTTATGACATTAGCAATAAATATGATTATCTAGAAACAATGCCCATTCATATTGTATTTATAGCAAAGGACGTTTCATTGCACTATCAAATACACGTTTGTACAGTCCATTTACGTGGCAGCACATGTGTGTTTTAGTAAAAGCATGATTAAAGATTGTTAACATTCTTATCGAAGAGAAACCGTCCTTTCAAATATCGTGTAATTATATAATGAAGACAAGAAAACTTTTGCTTCTTCGAGGACTGTATTGATATTGTTTACCAATGTAAATAAATGCATATTTAATGCAGCCAGCAATGAGTCCTTTCCATCTGACGATATTTTTTGTCGCCAACTCGTTAGTACAAATGGTGCATTTCTTTTCACACAGTGACAATTGAAAATAGGTACTACACGCCTTCTCTTTGCAAAAAAAGTGTATAATGTGCCATTTTTATATTGTGCGTATTATCAGGCATACATAAAGTGTCCTGTTCAGTCACCTTCGCTTTTTCATTCATCTTTCATAGATAAATCAGCACCTCTTTGTAGACTTTAGCTCATCTTGCTGAGATACACACAGTCTTACGACCATGACGTAATACTCGAATTAATCTTGCTTGACATAACTATTATTATTTTACTTCTTTTGAATTATACTAGATGTTGTTTCATTCACTTTATTATGCGGTTCCTCGTTAACCTATCAATTTATGCATAATGCACATTTAACTATGCTCAGTATCAAAAGCAATATAGTTGTCCATAACGAGTAAAAGTAACAAGAACATGATGTTGCGCAATGCAATCATAACAGTAATTCAGGCACTCTAAAAAATAAACCAACTTAGTGTATACCACACATGAAAATTGTATGCTCTCCATATTACGCAATTTAAGCTAAAGATCTTTCTTCATTTTTATTGATTGTCGCATGTCCTTAGTTTACGGGCGAATGTAAATCTAATTACAAATTTAACTTTTGTTGTTGGCATAAGGTCGCCATTGTCGCGATCGATTGCCATCAAATACGACATCATAAATACATGGGTGACCAATCATTCAATTTGATCCGTTTGACCAAACAATCAAGAAAGCAAAGTCGATTTATATATAATGCCAGTTTATGAGTATCTTTACAAGCACAATTCTGTTACTTGAGGGCTGAATATCTAATAATTTTCATTACTCGATCATGCAATTTACGAATGTTACGACGAGCCGCCATACCATCTTATATGGCTGCTGTTTATGTTGCGACCGTTTCCTTTTTTCCAAACATTTTCATTGAATATATAAATATAAATAGGTACTTTGACTTAAGTATTTACGCGCGATTCTCCACTCCAATTCTATGTTATGGTCCAACGGATAACAATAGTCATCAAAATTAAGTATGCTTTTGAAATGAATAGCTTCAATCATTAATCCAATACCGAGTTTCAAAATGTTTGCTCTCAACATTTTTGCTATGAAGGTGAAAACCATTTTTGACTGCCGACGGTATTTTTGTCCCTTGACTTTGTGTCAGTTTATTTACTATAAATTATTATTACATTGAGATTAAATTCTAAAACTTTCACATATTATGGCTTATGCGGTGGGTATTTATGGAGAAGTGTGAAGTGAGTCATGTCACTAAGCAAAACCGTTTCGATTATGATGACCATGTATGCGCATATGCATATTTTGCAAAGATGACGATGATAGCTATGTGCGTCAATGAAAACACAAACCACTCAACCACTCTTCTACTACTGACCCAATTTCGGCCAAGGAAAACCGTTTTGTGGAAAAGTTATTGAACTAGGCAAAGATTGAATTATTGTGCTTTCCCCAAAAAGGCTCTGATTCTGAACCAAGTGGCTACAGTTTAAAATTGATTTTTGTGCAGTTGGTGGCCATTTTTTATGACCTACAGCAATTATTGAAAAATAACATCCACTTATGATTGTATACTTCAATATTGCATTTTTTTCACTAGCTTCTTCCATCATCATTTCTAATATACAATTCAATGCCACAAAGAAGATGGTCAATGGTAGACGGTATCTTGTGGATCTAAGATCTAAATAACTTGCATACTGCCGTGAGAATTATTTAAAAAATCTGTGTTGGGTACATGTACTTTTATGGTCAAACTTACTGCACGGGCACTTGAAAGTGGACTACATAATTAGCCTTAATTGCTATAAACATTTCCTTAAATACTGAATTTTTGCAACATAACACTGCTGAATACCTAATGCTTTCAACTTTGTGCGAGATTCACCCTCAATGGAATTGGATTCTCTATGAAAAATAAATGACCATTTTAGATATACCATATAGAATTATGTTATAAGCATAGAGCATTTTGAGCTGGGAGACGTAAGTAGCATGCCAAAACAGTCGAATTTATTGCAAATAAAAATTAGTTTGTATGAAATATGTGACATAGAAATTTCAATAAGTGGATGAATATTCACATTTTTCGAGATTGTAATTTTCAATGTAGCTATTCATTTACCGCAAACAAAACGTAATAAACATTTAAAGGGCAATATTTCTTTTAACTAGAAACAAAAAATACGACAGTTTCTCGCCTTCACATTTTCCTGAATTTATCGTGCAACTGGTTGCATATGAGTAGTAGTCGCAAAAACCTTTCTAAGGAGAAAAGCTTGAAAACCAGCTCCATATGCAACAAACTATAAACTCCTATATGATCTTGTTTATTCTAACAACTGTCATGGCTTACAAAGTGGTATTCTCTGTTTTAGAATTTCATATTCAATACTCATTTTCTACATGACTTCATCACAACTCGATAGCATAACGCAGTCGAAAGTGCAAAAATTAAGTTAAGAGATAAATGAAAGAAAAGCGAAAAAATGGGCGATTTTTTTGAGAAGCAGAAAGAAGCTGCAGCCTCATGAATTGATTGAGTTAACCTAAGTATAGTTATGATAGCAAATACTTAAATAATGTGATTAGCTGAAGTTGTTAATCAGGATCAATCAAAGAGATCCTTAAAGGGTTCGATAGCGTCAGCCATATTTCTGGGAAACGTCAAGTAATTAAGCTGCAATACAAGTTGAATGTCAAATGAAATAGAAAGCAAAGTATCGGTGCCATCTTTATGCATCCCCGTTTGCAAAAATGTTTTCCAATGAAACTTTTTATTGCATGACCTAAAATCTCATTCCTTCTCTAAGAATTCATGTACAAAACAGTTCGACAGTGTTTATAGCAGCTTACAAAATCAAAACATGTACATAATGTATTAGAGTTGAAGGCTCTGATAGTTGGCTACTGCCATGAAGCGATCCAATAAAATTGCAAACAATGTGAAATAATATGCTTATGCACTAATGCTACATAGCTTTCTCTTCCTTTATGCGTAATTTATTAGGTATTAATATCTGTTTTGTTATGTACTTACATACTCAACCAGTCGTATCTTCTATTCTTTAAAAGTTTTCCTCTATTACATATACAATGCTTTTTACAAAAGTGATTAGCGGCTGTCATGAGCTTGTAGTAATTAGTTAATTGATGATATGGATGAGTTAGTGTGATGTGTACGTGATGATTAGCTGTAGTGGTTTTGGTAGCTAGATTGTAAATGCGATGGGATAGTGCAAGTAGTGTATTTTTTGTTAATCATTAAGTTAGTTAAGAATTGGAATGTTTTGCGAATTTTTCATTTAAAATTGAGTATTATTATGAGACTTGCTAATTTACAAATAACTGTTTTCTTTTGTTTCAGATATGGTAGTGAATTAGTAGAAGTAGATTCATGGTCGAGTCACAATTGGACGTTAGCTCTAGCGAAGAGATTTTCGCATGGGGATCCCAATTTTTGGCTCGGCTTCAATACACTGGACGACCTGCGAACCAATACGCTTGACTCGGCGAGTGGTTCCCTGCTTTCACAATATGCAGGTGAGTAGAGACATTACATACACTTTAAGTTAATGTTTGTATTCTATGATGATCATTTTACAAGTGATATGAATATTTTTACTGAGGCAATATTACAATGTGTACATGTAAATATGGTTTTTACATTGATTGTTAAAGGCAATATCAATAATAAATCAATCTTCAATTCGCTTGGAATTTTTAATTACACAGGTTTCTGGGCTGAGGGACAGCCTAATACCAAAGCGGGTAGATGTGTTCAATCTTCCACTGGAAGCTCTACAGTTAAATCTCTCCAGTCATGGGAGCTGACCAAGTGCGAGAACCTGATGCCTTTCGTATGCAGAGCTCCTGCATGCCCCAAAGGCGCCCATCTCTGTTCCAATGGAAAATGCATAAATAAAGCTTTCCTTTGCGACAAGCAGGATGATTGTGGAGATAGCTCGGATGAACTTAACTGTCCCGAAATTTGCAGATTCTACAAAACTTCTGTGGGAGCTTTCGTTGAAAGCCCGGGCTTCCCATCTAGGTATCCTTCATTGTCTGACTGCAAATGGACTTTAGAAGCACCAGAAGGACACAGCATTGTTCTCCAGGTACATAAAAATACTTGCTTATGATTTTTTTTATAAAACTTCTTCATTGTTATCTATACCCTTGAAATTGCTTTGACTTCCAAGAAGTACATTTTTCTATAATTGTAACTAAATGACTCTGCAAAAATAAAGCTTGAAATACGAAGACCAACAATGACTTTTTGATTTGCAATCAGTCATCCATCCACACTTACAGCGAGTGATGTTGCAAATCACAACTATATACTGTAAATATATCGGCTGAATAAAGCCAGCTTTCTTTGCTCTTGTTCGACTTGCAAATCCTAGTAAAATTAGTGTTGCACACACATGTTGCAAAAACATACAGATACTCTTTTTTGTGTAATGAATGACAAATTGAAAGGAAGCAATATGTGGGCACTGTACGCACTCAGTGTGAAAAGAGATAAATATTTAAATGCTTAACAATTTGAGCTAAGCCTACTTTAATTATGGCTGCCTACATAAGCCTAAATATGGCGTTTAACTAATCGAGCTAGCTGCTTGGAAGTAGATCATGATTTCGCAATTACGTAGCGCGTTTACCTGAGAGATTTCATGTTACACCTTAAGCTTTCTGACGTCCTAACGCTCAAATTTGGTTAACGAAAGTTTTGAGCAGATTAAATATTGTTTAAGCTGCACCCGTTATAACTTCATTTGAGACCACTTTAAAATAATAAGCGTTTATTACACTTCTTCACAGTTCTCTGAGTTCGAAACGGAGAAGGGTTTTGACACGGTCCAAGTTTTGGGTGGAGCCCGTACAGAGGCGGCAGCGGTGAGCATTTCTACCATTTCAGGCCGACTGAACTCGAGCGCTGTCTTCACATCCGCCTCAAACTTCATGATTGTCAAATTCAGATCAGATGCTTCCGTTGAAAAGAAAGGATTTCGGTAAGTGGTTAAAATATAATTATGATAATGATATACGTACGCCTGAAATTTTTGCATACCTTTACTCATAATATCGTCACTTTCTTTGAAGGATGTATAATATTTTAGCAAGTGAATTGCTTTTTATAATCCGTATTCAAATTTAAAGAATGGCTTTAACAAGTAGTCTTCCCACTGCTACTTAACTAAACTAGATACATATTGGGGAAAATACTTGGTGGTACTTACCTATTCAATACAATAATCATTGCTCATCGTGCAACGCTTAAGATAGTGTAAAGAATAGGATAACAAAAGAATTTTATCAACTCTGGGATTTGGATGAGATCCAACTATACGAAAGAATCCTTTGCGACGGTCTGCAATCCTTCCCATTTCTTCTACTGATGTGTTGTTGTGTTGTTTATCCCACCAGAAAAAAAAAATGTTTTGCAACTTTTATCGTATTTACACAAACCCAAAAGTTAGTGAAAAAAGGAATACAGTAAAAGGAATCAGTCGGCACTACTATTATATTGACCTCCTTTCCGTATTATTCTTTCTCTTTTAATTGACGATCATACAGATTTGCCCTTGGCACTGCATTTCATAAACAAAAAAGTTTGCCTTTTCTTGCCTTCTAGACGAATCCTCCCGTTTTTAGCAGATTTTTTGCTGCCTTTTAAGTGCATATAGAGATAGAAGCTTATTGATTCAATGTATATTATGATTTTAAAATTTACAAAGGCTCATTACATTGTGAATACTGTACCTATAATGCTCATAAGCCATTGCTCACGAAAAAGTAGAATTGAAGTGCAAACCAGTCACAAAGTCATTTAAAACTTTTTTTTTTCGCAAGAACCAAGAGTGAAGGAAAAAAAATGTTGGTTTGTTTCTTTCTGTAGTTGTTGTAACAATTGCATTTCATGTTTTGGTGCTGACGGAGGACTTTTACCAAAAAGATTCTAGTGCATGCATGAGCACATATTCCTCATTTTTGCGGACTATACACATATATCATGATTGTAAAGGGTAACGGCAACGCATTCACAGGTTGAAGTTTTGAAAAAT